>WEIV01024269.1:105063-116958 GCA_013390005.1 Calyptomena viridis
CTTAAAATAACAGCCTCGTGGGGAGGCACATCAGAAAGGAAGGTGTATGTCCCTTTTTGGGTCAGTGTCCTGAACATGAATTGGCACAATTTCTCTTACTATATCGAGGCTCTTATTTGTATCTGTTACATGGCACTTAGCAGTATAACATGATTAAGTTCAGGGGCAGATTAAATGGTCCATTTCCACGTAGAAACAGGAACAAAAAGTACTCTCCTCTGTGAAAGGTTTCAGTGGTGAAAGCTAGCAGGGACAGAAAATGTATAACCAGCATTCAAGAGGGAAATACCAGATCTTTGTGAGTCATGGTCAAGTATATCTTGTTAGCAGAATCAAAAGTTCAGTATATTTTTTTAAAAGGAAGCTACAATATTAAGAGTAGACTTGATAGAATCTGCCTCTCTCCTGCTGGAACTGTTTCATTTTGGGCAGAGAATTAAATATTCCCTGAGCCAAAGAGGACTATAAAGAAAGAGAGAGTTCTGAACAGGAAAACCAAGGCATAAAAACTCTTTTCAAAAAAACATGTTAAAGGATTCATTTTCACTCCTATGCAAAATTATGAGAGCATTTAACTTCTTTTTTTAAAAAACAAAGGGTTAGCCTGGCCATGAGGTCCTCATCTGAAAACTTTACATTCTTAAAATTCAACAGTCACAAACAAGGTAAAGAAACAAGGGGAGCAGTATAAATTTAGTCTTGGTAGAATACTCAGTTCTGGTTACCATAGCAGTATCTACGTTATTTTTCTGGATTTAAAGTAGACAGAGAAGGATCAGCTAGCTACTCTTATTTTATATAAGTCTTTAATAATGCTATACTTATTAACATGATTTCATNCCTGCATGTTGGCAGGCTAGAAAATGAAAGTGGAGACTGATTAAGAACAGTGTAGGTCAAAAGGGAAGCTCCTGAAACACAAACCAGATATTTGCCATTAAAATACCAGATAGGAAAAAGGGAGTGGAAACCAGTGAACCACATTTTACTCTTAGCTCCAGTCATCATTTGGAGTTCTAGCTGTTCACTCCATTTACCCTGGTATCTTGCTCCCAGTAACAGCAGCACCTAATTTAGGCTACTGTTGAAATGTGCCAAGTGCTTTGCAGTGCACATTAATATCACTGTAGTTACATTCAATATTGGAGAATAAAGCCTGAGANACAAGGTAAAGAAACAAGGGGAGCAGTATAAATTTAGTCTTGGTAGAATACTCAGTTCTGGTTACCATAGCAGTATCTACGTTATTTTTCTGGATTTAAAGTAGACAGAGAAGGATCAGCTAGCTACTCTTATTTTATATAAGTCTTTAATAATGCTATACTTATTAACATGATTTCAATTTCAATGCTCCCTATAACACATTTCAAACTAAGAATAAAACTGTCCCCAGTCTACAGGGTAATTTGAATACAGTGTAAAGTTAAAAAAAAAAAATCCACTCGCTTTCATTACGAAGGGCAAAAAATAACAATATTAATAAACTGACTACAAGAGATGAAAGAGTTTTATTCCATCTCTTTCAAAAGTAAATGCTTTATTCAAGACATGCATGTTTTCAAGTTATATGGTTTTCCTTGATGAATATTCCAGTACGTTTCTTAAAATCCTGGTTTAGTGAGCATGACAAGATGTTCACATGCTTTTTATGGTAAGGAAGAACGCCAAGAATATAGCTGAAGAGGCCAGATTTCTGATACGGTAGGAACAGTCTGGGAACTCCTAACTTCTCTCTTATTTATTAGTTATTACAGCTGGAATTTGTTTCCTGAGCTGAACCAAGGGTTCTCTTTCCTTGCCCTACAAGCTCTGTGAGTGGAATTGCTTTGTGTGTAGAGAAAGAAAAAAAAAATTGGCAATGAGTTAAGCTTCACTCCATCCACCTATGCCTACCTTTGTGTGCAATTGCAGAACACTGAACTGGAATGCACTGTCACAGGCTCTCTCTAGATTCAAAAAGATGGACAGATGCTCCTTTGTCTGGCACCCAATCCTTTCTCTGCCTCATGCAGGTTCAGTGTAATCTNATTCTCTTCAGGGTAGCACAGTGTGTGCTGAGCTCCCCTGGGGTAAGATGTTCTCCCTCAAGAACCAGACAGTTCAAAGATCCCAAGGACCAGTTCCTGAATGACCAAAGGATATCTTAGATTCCCTGTTGTTCTTTTCCTCTTGTGAGCCTAAGGCCTCTGCATAAATACATACTTCAAACTAAGCCTGAAGAGAAGTGGAACAGGGATTTAAATATTACATTACATTCTTTGGACTGCACAACACTGAAATCACAAATGCCTCTAAGCAAAACAAACCCAAAGTAGATGCTGCAGTCTTTCAAACAGATAGTTTTTACCCAGGTACTGGCACAAAGTTTCTCACAGTGAGGTCCTCACTACAATGGTTACCTTCAAAGAGAGACGCAAAATAAAAAATACATAAACTAACAGATCACCTACTGCTCTAAACATAGTGAGAAATCTGTAAAAAAAAGGTTCTATAGAGAAATGTATTTCTCCAGAAAAAGCAGGAAAATTATTAAAAATGTTGGTACTGTATAAGAGAGAAGGTGTTGCTCTAATTGTTGTAGGTTCCAGATGAGGCAGTATTTGCAATTCATGGTTAAAAGTCTAGAAAATGCAGGAGCTGAAAACCAAAGATCATCTTCTAATAGTTATGCACATATTAGGTATATACTGGAAGTTGGCATACAAATCTTGCTGAAATCATTGATAATGTATATATGTCACTTTAAACATCTGGGCCAAATTAACACTGAGTTTAACCCCATTTCAACACCTTGTTCAAAACAGTAGAGATTGAAGTTAGAGAGATGTTATAAATTAAGTTTAACTATAATTATTAAGTGCTGCTAAACCATTTTGCACCCTTATCTCTTTGCACCCCTTACCCTTTTGCATCTCTGGTCTCCATGTAAGAAATTTTAAATTGCTTCTAATTTTATTTTCTTTTGTATGCTTCATCTAGTAAGTAATAGAGTGAACATTGCCATAGAATTCTGTTAAAGTGTGCTTTCACAAATTTATACTAAAACCTGCTTCTTGCCAATACCTTTGACGGTCATTCTTTAAGCTGCCTAATCCCTCATTCACAACAGGAGCATCTTTACAGGTGCTCCTAGGTGAACAGAACTCACCTAATTTGGTCCTCAAAAATGCAGTTGTGAGAGGGTAGAGGTGGGATTACCCTATACAAGATCTTCCATGCCTAGTGGTTAATTTTAGCTTCATTTTTTTGTCCCTGCAATAGTCTGCATGAAATAAGAAAGGTGTGTTGGTCACTTGGGTCTCCAGACTAAGATGCTGACAAAACTTATATTTGTTTTGTTTACAGTAATGTCTTTTCATAGTTTATTGATACTTTTGATTACACTGACTTAAAAATTACCATCATCCAGGGGCAGCCCCCAGGTCAGTTACCTGGACACTTTTTATTTCAGTCCCTGTAGAAAGAGGATACAAGTTTATCCACAGTTTCTTTACAAAAAGATTTTGAAAGGACCGCTGTTCTTTCAGTTTTTAAGAAACATCTTAGAAATGTTCATAATGGCAGAGAGGAAATTATTAACTTCTCATGTTCTTGCATTAGAATTTATTTTGAGTTGCTGACCTGACTGCTGCTCAAATTCCCATTGAAGTTGGTAAGACTCGTAGACACTCAACCAGCTGAGAAAACAGGCAAAGAACAAGTGGATCAGGGAAGAAGAGCTAAAGAGAAGCATTAGGATCCTGATTTGGTTCAAAAGGCAATGAATACTACAGATGCTAAATGCCTGTGTGGATCTAAAGAGAGACAGGACAATTCAGAACTGAGAAATCCACTGAGCATTAACTAAAGCTACAGAAACCCCTTTTGCCTCTGGAACCTCCTGAGCTGCAGTATGGGAGAACATTGGGTTTGCTCCATGTGTCTCTTCTTCAGCTCATTTTTAGTAAACACTGGCAAGATCACATACTTTATTTCAGCCAAGTCTTTTCCTGACTCAATTAAAGATAGGTCTGCTACTTTCCAACTTTTTTTTTTTAACTACCCATTTGATGTCTTCTATTTTTTTCTGATTATTCACCTTCCCTCCCTTGCCCATTCTCGTCAATTTTTAAGAAAAGCACCAGGCTGTGCTGGGTTAGTTTTGAAAAGGTGAACAACAATGTCATACAGGGAAAGGATGGTGAAAGAAAAACAGGGGAAAGTTAACTCAGAAGCAGCAGCAGAAAGGAAGAGGGAAATGTGAGAAACAGCCAATCTAATGCTGCATCAAGTAGATGGGAAAGAAATAAAACAAAATCCTGCCTTTCGCACAGCATCTTCATTTGCTTTAGCAAGTATCAGTCAAATATCCTTGGGAACATCTAGCATTGTACTAGTTTGTTGTCTTTTTATCACGTGTTTTGAATTATCAATGTCTGCCAGGATTTTTTGAAAAAAGCCAATGTTTGGTGTATCTGACAGAAAAGGTCTCATGATGATGAACATTTGCTCCATAAAATAAGGCTGAAGCAATCACAAAGGTCAAAATGTAATAAGAAAACTGAGTGAGAAAAATACATTCTGCCTCTTTCTCATCTTGCCTTCTCAAATGCAAAGAGTCTAAGGTCACCACATCTCCCTGCTCCTCGAGAGAGAATGATTTTTTGGTTTGATAGCTGAAAGAAAAAAACCTCTTTGATTCAACGTTAAACATTTTAGATGCCAACATTATTTTGGATTCAAATAAAAGGAAGACAATTAAAACAATTTGACTCAAAATTAGATTTTACGTATAAATTCAGAGCCCCATTTACCTACTGATATTACTTAAATCACACTTTCAAACAACATCTCCAATGTTAAAATCAAACCTTTTGTCAGCTCCAGAATGAAAAATTAAGTCTAACATTGTAGCATTCCCGCTTCCTTTTGTTAAAGAAAACATTTGCCAAATTTGACCAATGTAGTTTTGATTATCCAGAATTTTTCTACTTTTTTTAGTATTTATTTACAAGTTACACCTGATATGACAACACAAACAACTTTTTATCCTGTCAAGTGAATGTAAATAACTGAAATCAGACCAAACAAACAAATACGCAACAAAATCTCAGGAAAAGTTAAAAAAAAAAGGAGTTTAAATTTACCACTGATCTATCTCAATCCTTGAATTTTTCTCCTTCTTACAGATCAAACAGCAAAAGGTAAAGAGCATCAACACATGCACCTGACAACAGTAAAATTGGTGTAAAGTTTGCAGACATCTTCTATGTCTGTAAATCTCAGAAACCACTTTGGAAAACAAGCTGAATTTTATACTGGTAATGAAATGGGTGATGGTCTCAGAGCAGATGTGGTCTGTAAACCATAGAGAATATTTTTCTAGACATGGCCTTGGTTTCAAAAGCAATAAATTTCAGGTGAATTTTAGAGTTGACATGAACAAGGTGTTTTTCTCCGAGCTCTAAGCTTTTTGTTCATGACAATTCAGATACTCTGCCAATAAATTTAATATATTAAATAATTAAAGTAGCATAATATTGCCCAAACCAGAATAAAACTTAACATAAGAATATCCAGTGAGGGCCCATCTGTTGAAGAGGAGAATGCTAATGAAGACTGAAAAAGGCAATTGCACTTTTATTTTGGTTTTAGTTGCTCTTTTCATCTATTCATAAATTGCAAATGAGAGAACTGGAACAAACTGCCAGTATATTATACTCATGTCCAAGACCTCCACAGCCAAGTATCCCACTTCTCCCTATGGGTGTTTCCAGCCTCTAGGAAAACCCTCTTAATATCATTCCCACACTAACACAATAATACTTTGTAATTTGGCTTTTAGCCCAAATCTGTCTCTCAAATGTCTTTATCTGCTTGCCCACCTCAAAGACAGCACATTTTGTAACACTAATTAGGGACTGGACTGTGGCAATACAAAAATTGTTTGGTAGATTTTGACTGCCCAGCAGGAATGTGGCATTTGTTGGGGTTGAGGCTCTGAACTGAGACACCATGAGGCAACACTTTCCATACAACACAGTCCTGAAAAGCCCTACTGGACACAATTCTGTCTTTCTAGTGTCTTTCATGACAAGATTTTTTTCTTTTCTCTTATGCTCATCTAATGGAAATAAGATTTCCACTCTTCATTAGAAGCAATATTTGCATCCAATTCACACCCAGATTTTTATGTCCCATTGGACTAAAACCAAGAGAAATAACAAAAGAATCCAGTGGACATTTCAGTGGCATAAGGACACAGAATAACGATGACAAAGCAAAAGTTTTACACTAATGCTCACTTTCAAGTTTTTCACAGTAGTAGCAATGCCAAACTTTGAGTTTAACAAAATACAGGCAGAGAAACAATGAATGACTATAAATTCATTGATTTGAAATTAAGAAGGAATGTTCACAATTCCTGTGGAGTTGGTGGAGGGCACATTGGCTCCTGCATAATACCCGATCTTTTGAAGGTATAGAGACCAACAGCAGGTTTTGGAGCTGCAGCTGCATGTTCTCTTTTATATTCTTTATTTTTATTGTCTACTTAACCCGCAAACTGCACCTGTCAGCATTTCTCTCTTCCAAGAAGCTCTTAGGCCCAGCACATTGGATTCCAATCTCGGTGAAATCTAGAGCTTGCTATAACTCAGACTACAATAATAACATGCTACACTCACAGGATATTCTCTTAATGAAATGGGAAAAAAATTAGGTGCCTGCCTTGATTTTAGCCCATGGCTTTGCCTCAAGCTAAAATACACGCTAAGTGAGCTTGAACTAATAATGTCATCTCTGTGATTGCTAATGATTTAATTAAATGACTATAGTTACATTCAAATAAATATCTGAATCTCATACAAAAAATTGTTTTAATTAAACCTGATTACAGAAGTCATTGAAGGAAGCATTCTCTTTAGTACTTCTGCAGTGAAATGGAATCCATTAATCACTTTGATCTTCACATTTGAAATACTACAAAAATAAGTGCCTATAAAAGGAATTGTTGCCATGTTCTATAGAAACACAGCCGTGCAAAACCCTATCTTAATGGGAAATTATAGATGAAAAATGAAAGACTACTGAAGCTCAAAATTCAATAGTACTGTTCCTTCAAAAATGTATAACTCTCACTATGCATGTGAAATCTCTCAGATTTTTTTTTACAGATGATGGTAGATTTTCAGTTTTAGAAGAAAATTAAGAATATTGTTGCATCCTCTGTGGTGGGACTATAGTTGCTGTGGGAACCAGCACACTGGATTTCCATACAGCTGTGTTTATGTCCTCAGCCAAACAGTAGAATTAAAATAGTTTCAGCATTCTTTTTTTTTTTTTTGGTTCTTAATAAATAAAAAAAATTAAAATCCATTGCAGTAGAACCTCAAATTCAAATAAACACACTACTCAATTCTGACAATTTGAAATTTTTTCACAGTTAGTAGGTCTTCACCAAAAATAACTGCAACTGAAAATAATTTAATTTCTTTGACACATTGACCTAAATAGGCTTATTTCAGAAAGCTGAGTTTTCTACCTGGACTGACATGCCTCAGTGTATTAAAGTTACTAGAAAAACATATGGCATGTGTTCTGGAACAGTCTGATTTTGCTGTGGTTGCTAGATTCCTTTTACTGCCATTGGGAGAATCTGTGGAAAATAAAGTTTGCGAGATTTTAATACTAAACCATTCCAAACTGGAATGGAACAGTACAAAGCTTTAGCTTCTGTACAGCCTACTTTAAACAGGTTAATTCCTGAAGACAAACATCTAGAAAGCTGTGTACAAGAATTGCTATTAGCTGAAAGAAAATATATTTTATTCAATTATATGTAACAGGTAATTTCTGAGCAACTTGCCCACAGATATTCAAATCTGGACTGCTGTAACCGTGACCTGGCTGTGTAATGAGCATAGTTTGCTTTATGATCACATCATCCTGTAGTTTTTATTACCCTTCCATATCCTACTTGCCTGAATTTTGAGTGTTCTTTCTGTGCTATACATGTTATGGTTTCAGATCTGGAAGATTCACATTTCCCGCAAGTAACTAAAAGCAAATATGCCCCTTTTTTTGGAATTTCAGTAAAATTTTCTACAGAATTATATTTCCACAGCTGCAGACCATATCTAGGTGCTAGATAGCCACACTGCATCTTACTCTAAAGGTGCAGTGAACTGTAACATCTTAACATCTTTAAAAAGTGATTAAAGCAGTTCATGACCTTAGACAAGCTTAATTCTCTGCAGACCCAGCCAGTATCATTTTATTTCAGGAAAAAAATAGAAAGAGATAGCTTTTTGACATGTTATGAAATTGAATGTGAATTTTCCAACTAGTGGGACAAGATGTCAGCTCAGATAAATCCCTTCCATTCACCTTAGTGTAGACAATTCAATTTAGGCTTCCTAAGAATCCAGACCAGGGTTTCTTTCTCTGATTAATAGCTATCAGATGAGGTCCTGCAGAAGCACTGGTACGTTCCTGCTATTGTCCCCTTGTTTTTTCTATCTGTCTTTTACAATCTACATTGACATATTCCCTCTAACAATAAGATTCTACTTTAATTTCCTGTCCATTTTCTGTTTCACCTGGATTATACACAGTTGCAGCTATGAAGGCTAAAAAATTGATAATTAGAAAGATTGGTAATGGAGACGTGCAACTCCATTATATCTTGAATACTCGTTTTGTGCCCTTTCCACTCTAACTGGTGCATCCCCTGCACCTTGGTCCTTTCAGCAGCTCTGTGATCTCAGGAATTCTTGTTAGGCCTTGGTCTTGATTAATGGCCCTTAGGCAGTTAAACTCCCCTTGAGCTTATCAGAAACACTGTCTGCACCAGGAACTTCTGTTGCCTAACCAATGAAAGGGACAAGAGATAATCAGTCATCTCTGGATAGCCTTGGAACATTATTGCCTGAATCATAGCCTGAGGGGAACAATGCCATTGTTGCTGGACTTTTGAAACATTCTGGTAATTACCATGTTGGATTACAGCCATGATGGACACTGACTGATGAGTAATGTCAACCATCCTGCAACCCAATAAACAGCAGTGCCAAGTGAGGCCCTTTGAGCTCTCCTGGGCCGTGGCATCGTCTCCTGAGTGGGATCAGCTCTCACAGCTCAGCAACTGTCACATTCCCAGAACTTGGCCACTGCCCAAAGATACCAATGGACCCCGGGCTCTGGTTTATCCCACTATCACTCGAGGCTCAACCCTTGCCTGTTGAGAAATACAACGTGAGTATCACGTGGTGAATTTTAACAGGCACCTTTGTTCATATATATTTATAGGCACATATACACCCCTGTGTATGTGAGCATGCGTGTGTGAATTGATTTAAATGTCTTATAGTAAGTAGAGTGTGAATATCAACCATCTCAGATCTATATTTGCTGTGCTTACAGTAAATCTTATTGAACCATTTCACAAGTGTTAAATTAGTCATTGATTAAGGGCTGTTAAATCCTTTAGATATCAACTGTTGACCAAGTTGGAGGCTAAGTTTGGGCTCAGATTCACTTAGGCTTCGTCAGGAGCATAGAAAGCAAGGGAGTCTGTTCTGCACCTCATGACTCAATGGGCAAGTCTCCCACTCCCCTTTTCAGCCTTACCCTTTTCTGTCCCTACCCCTCAGCATCCTTACCCTTTTGCATCCCTTGTCTCTGTATAAATCATTCTAAACAGGTTCTAGTCCCAATTTCCTTTGATGCTTCATCTATGTGGTAAGAGTGAACTGTGCCACCAAACTTTGTGAAGTCACACTTAGATCAAACCTGCTTTTGTTCATACCTTTGACAATGATTAAGTGACCTAAACCACTCATTCGTGACACTGGTCCCACTGATAACACTCCTGGCAAACATTTAAGACCTTTCCAAGCATCTAGCTAATATTTGTACTAGACAACACATTGTTGTTGGACAACTAAAATAGAAAAAAAGGAAAAGACTCACTGACAGAATCAAACCCCTCCAGACATCTTCTATGGCTTCTCTACTGACATCATAGTATGAAGCTGATAAACATGATAGCACAGTAAAATTACATAATTTATAATCTTATTTTAGGAATTTCATATGACCTGCTGGATGCTGTGTATTGAAATAAGGAATGACAAAGTAACACAAACCAAGAAACCTTCATATAGACAAGATCTTATTGATAAGCTATTTTAACTTTTTCCTGCATTTCACTACTACTGTCTTGCCAGCTGTTTAGAGACATGCAGAAGATGGATCTAGACATTCCAGGGTCCTTCTGCTGACAATTCCAATAGCCTGCATTTCCTCTTGACAAAACCATCTTAAACACTTCACCTCCACCCAAGCCAAACTTTTACCCTGTGACACTGCTGGGATTCTGAAAATTTTTCCTTTGTCCATACTCTGCCTTGACACTGTTTTCTTGTTAATTAAATCATCTGATACAAGAGAATAATTTAAAAAATTGCAGGTTTGGCCCTTCCCACCACAGACTGAAAAGCCATATGATGTTTATTAGCATGCAGCATGTGTTCCTTTGAGCTGGCTGGGAGGTTGATGGAGGTAACTTGAATGCCATACTGGTATTCTCACTGGCAGATGTCTAGTTCCTCTTTGCCACCTGCAAACCACATCCTCCCTCAAACAGGATGGTCATTTCAGCATTCCCTGGGGGAATACCAGCTTCTGAACATATTCCTGTTTTCTTTTATTTTGCAGGTATGGAAGGTGCTCATACACAGAAGCAAGGCCATTGTAGAACTTGCCAGATGAATGACTTTAAACTATTGAATAGTTTACCCCTCATTTAACTCAGTGCAGCCTCTTAGTTTTTTTTTAAACAAGTCCTTTCTGAACTTGCTTTTAACTATAATGCACTACAAGTATATGTACAAGTATGGCTATAGGTCTTCATTCAGCTTACACTGGAGAATCAGTGCTTCATCTTGCACTGTGGGTTAAGGAAGTTCTTTAGGAAAAGGGTGAATTTGATGCAAGATAGAGATTAAGGCCAAAGTGATTAGAAATTGGCATTTGTTCAACTGTTTTGAAATTAATGCAGAGAGGGAGTACAAAAAACATATAGGAAATAAAACTACTGGCTATATGACCCACTATAGTCTGAAAAACCTTCTAAGAGAAAATAAAGAGTATTCCAAAACAATTCTAAGACCCGTATTTTAAGGGTTTTCTGTTAATTGTCACATGATTTCAGCCCTTAAACTTAGTGGCATGTTACAAATTAGCCAAATGGCNTCAACACTCCTGCAACCCAATAAACAGCAGTGCCAAGTGAGGCCCTTTGAGCTCTCCTGGGCCGTGGCATCATCTCCTGAGTGGGATCAGCTCTCACAGCTCACCGACTGTCACATCCCCAGAACTTGGCCACTGCCCAAAGATACCAATGGACCCCGGGCTCTGGTTTATCCCACTATCACTCGAGGCTCAACCCTTGCCTGTTGAGAAATACAACGTGAGTATCACGTGGTGAATTTTAACAGGCACCTTTGTTCATATATATTTATAGGCACATATACACCCCTGTGTATGTGAGCATGCGTGTGTGAATTGATTTAAATGTCTTATAGTAAGTAGAGTGTGAATATCAACCATCTCAGATCTATATTTGCTGTGCTTACAGTAAATCTTATTGAACCATTTCACAAGTGTTAAATTAGTCATTGATTAAGGGCTGTTAAATCCTTTAGATATCAACTGTTGACCAAGTTGGAGGCTAAGTTTGGGCTCAGACTCACTTAGGCTTCATCAGGAGCAGAGAAAGCAAGGGGGTCTGTTCTGAACCTCATGACTCAATGGGCGAGTCTCCCACTCCCCTTTTTTGTCCCTACCCCTCAGCATCCTTACCCTTTTGCACCCCTTGTCTCTGTATAAATCATTCTAAACAGGTTCTAGTCC
>WEIV01024269.1:117719-143202 GCA_013390005.1 Calyptomena viridis
AAAGCACTACAAATATAAGTACAATGATGGCTATAGGTCTTCATTCAGCTTACACTGGAGAATCAGTGCTTCATCTTGCACTGTGGGTTAAGGAAGTTCTTTAGGAAAAGGGTGAATTTGATGCAAGATAGAGATTAAGGCCAAAGTGATTAGAAATTGGCATTTGTTCAACTGTTTTGAAATTAATGCAGAGAGGGAGTACAAAAAACATATAGGAAATAAAACTACTGGCTATATGACCCACTATAGTCTGAAAAACCTTCTAAGAGAAAATAAAGAGTATTCCAAAACAATTCTAAGACCCGTATTTTAAGGGTTTTCTGTTAATTGTCACATGATTTCAGCCCTTAAACTTAGTGGCATGTTACAAATTAGCCAAATGGCAGTTCAGCTAGCCAAGTTGCTGCATTACTGTTTGGCAAGATTCTGTGTCAATAGCAAAGCCAGAATGCTCCCTCTTAGAGAACAGTGGAATAACCTGTATGATTCCATTAGCCTTAACAAAGGAGGTGTCTAGAATTAGAAAGAGCTACCTGAATCTTGAGTTTAAACAACTCTTTATAGGCTAGTACTGCACTATCAGGTTAGTTTAACAAGCAATTATAGTTATTAGGAGACCAGCTTCTCTATTAAAAATTCAGGAAAGAATCACTACAGCTCCAGCTATGAATGTAATTAGACATTTAATGAAATGTGTCTACCCAGTTATCTTTTCTCATTTCAACAAATTCATTTTAGAATTAAAATGCAGGACAGCAATGCACTCAGAGATATTCCGGGGAGAAAGATGACCATTTTATGCCAAGCTGATTTTTTTTTTTTTCAAATCTGACAGTACAATTAACAGCTCCTAGGAGTTAAAGAACAAAGCATTAAAAAATATTATTACAACTAGTTATGTACAGCACAACTTAAATTTTCAAAAATGGTGACTCAGTTGATTATTCGTTCTGTATTTGAACACTCAGATAATCTGGAAAGGTATGGTAATTTACAAATCTCACTGAATCTACTCTTTCTAATTTTAAACTCACAGAAGTAGAAGAGCTGTATGTTTCCAGAATTTAGGTGTGCTGGAAAAGCCTTGACCATTCTTAAATCTTTAGAAGGAGAATTTTAACACTGAGATCCTTGTTTGCTGCTAATCAGAGCTCTGCAAACCAGATCCCAGTATCTGAATAACCAGAATTCTTAATTAGCATTTGTACAAAGATCCTTAAAATTTCCCATATCTGAGTCTTTAATTGAATCCAAAGGAAACAAGTATAAATTCTCTGAGCAAAATGAATGACTTTGTGTATCTTAAATTGTGTGTGAAGAAAGCTGATTCCTCTCCATAAGACAATGATACATCTTTGGTGGAACTTGCCACTTTCAATGAGCAGACAGAAATAAAAGGCATTGAAGAATGAGAGACAGGATAACAAATGATTCAGCACTCTAAGTAAAAAAATAAAATTTTTGTGCTTTTATCTAAGGATAGGCCTAGCTCTCTCCAAACGGTGAGGAAGGACTTATGCATTTGAATGTAGATTTCTGTATCTCAGATTCAAGGCAAGTNACAACGTGAGTATCACGTGGTGAATTTTAACAGGCACCTTTGTTCATATATATTTATAGGCACATATACACCCCTGTGTATGTGAGCATGCGTGTGTGAATTGATTTAAATGTCTTATAGTAAGTAGAGTGTGAATATCAACCATCTCAGATCTATATTTGCTGTGCTTACAGTAAATCTTATTGAACCATTTCACAAGTGTTAAATTAGTCATTGATTAAGGGCTGTTAAATCCTTTAGATATCAACTGTTGACCAAGTTGGAGGCTAAGTTTGGGCTCAGATTCACTTAGGCTTCGTCAGGAGCATAGAAAGCAAGGGAGTCTGTTCTGCACCTCATGACTCAATGGGCAAGTCTCCCACTCCCCTTTTCAGCCTTACCCTTTTCTGTCCCTACCCCTCAGCATCCTTACCCTTTTGCATCCCTTGTCTCTGTATAAATCATTCTAAACAGGTTCTAGTCCCAATTTCCTTTGATGCTTCATCTATGTGGTAAGAGTGAACTGTGCCACCAAACTTTGTGAAGTCACACTTAGATCAAACCTGCTTTTGTTCATACCTTTGACAATGATTAAGTGACCTAAACCACTCATTCGTGACACTGGTCCCATTGATAACACTCCTGGCAAACATTTAAGACCTTTCCAAGCATCTAGCTAATATTTGTACTAGACAACACATTGTCATTGGACAACTAAAATAGAAAAAAAGGAAAAGACTCATTGACAGAATCAAACCTCTCCAGACATCTTCTATGGCTTCTCTACTGACATCACAGTGTGAAGCTGATAGACATGATAGCACAGTAAAATTACATAATTTATAATCTTATTTTAGGAATTTCATATGACCTGCTGGATGCTGTGTATTGAAATAAGGAATGACAAAGTAACACAAACCAAGAAACCTTCATATAGACAAGATCTTATTGATAAGCTATTTTAACTTTTTCCTGCATTTCACTACTACTGTCTTGCCAGCTGTTTAGAGACATGCAGAAGATGGATCTAGACACTGTGGGTTAAGGAAGTTCTTTAGGAAAATGGTAAATTTGATGCAAGATAGAGATTAAGGCCAAAGTGATTAGAAATTGGCATTTGTTCAACTGTTTTGAAATTAATGCAGAGAGGGAGTACAAAAAACATATAGGAAATAAAACTACTGGCTATATGACCCACTATAGTCTGAAAAACCTTCTAAGAGAAAATAAAGAGTATTCCAAAACAATTCTAAGACCCGTATTTTAAGGGTTTTCTGTTAATTGTCACATGATTTCAGCCCTTAAACTTAGTGGCATGTTACAAATTAGCCAAATGGCAGTTCAGCTAGCCAAGTTGCTGCATTACTGTTTGGCAAGATTCTGTGTCAATAGCAAAGCCAGAATGCTCCCTCTTAGAGAACAGTGGAATAACCTGTATGATTCCATTAGCCTTAACAAAGGAGGTGTCTAGAATTAGAAAGAGCTACCTGAATCTTGAGTTTAAACAACTCTTTATAGGCTAGTACTGCACTATCAGGTTAGTTTAACAAGCAATTATAGTTATTAGGAGACCAGCTTCTCTATTAAAAATTCAGGAAAGAATCACTACAGCTCCAGCTATGAATGTAATTAGACATTTAATGAAATGTGTCTACCCAGTTATCTTTTCTCATTTCAACAAATTCATTTTAGAATTAAAATGCAGGACAGCAATGCACTCAGATATTTCGGGGAGAAAGATGACTATTTTATGCCAAGCTGATTTTTTTTTTTTCAAATCTGACAGTACAATTAACAGCTCCTAGGAGTTAAAGAACAAAGCATTAAAAAATATTATTACAACTAGTTATGTACAGCACAACTTAAATTTTCAAAAATGGTGACTCAGTTGATTATTCGTTCTGTATTTGAACACTCAGATAATCTGGAAAGGTATGGTAATTTACAAATCTCACTGAATCTACTCTTTCTAATTTTAAACTCACAGAAGTAGAAGAGCTGTATGTTTCCAGAATTTAGGTGTGCTGGAAAAGCCTTGACCATTCTTAAATCTTTAGAAGGAGAATTTTAAGACTGAGATCCTTGTCTGCTGCTAATCAGAGCTCTGCAAACCAGATCCCAGTATCTGAATAACCAGAATTCTTAATTAGCATTTGTACAAAGATCCTTAAAATTTCCCATATCTGAGTCTTTAATTGAATCCAAAGGAAACAAGTATAAATTCTCTGAGCAAAATGAATGACTTTGTGTATCTTAAATTGTGTGTGAAGAAAGCTGATTCCTCTCCATAAGACAATGATACATCTTTGGTGGAACTTGCCACTTTCAATGAGCAGACAGAAATAAAAGGCATTGAAGAATGAGAGACAGGATAACAAATGATTCAGCACTCTAAGTAAAAAAATAAAATTTTTGTGCTTTTATCTAAGGATAGGCCTAGCTCTCTCCAAACGGTGAGGAAGGACTTATGCATTTGAATGTAGATTTCTGTATCTCAGATTCAAGGCAAGTTTTTTTAATAAAGCATGTTCTGTAGTAACGACTGGTTTCCCATTTCCACTGTGATTCCACTGCTAATACATATATTTAGAAAGGATGAAGAATTTTATCAGTTTCTCACATGGTGAAAAGAATTATTTTCATATTGTAAAAGTAAAATGTTTATACCTTGTTTGATGTAGTTTTCTTCATAAAGCAGCCATAGCAGATGGTCTGCTATCATTTTTACACAGATATTCTTGAAATCAGCTTTGACTTCACAAGGAGTTACAGGACATGATACCTAAAAGCCAGTGGTCAGAGCCATCCCGTGAGAGGACCCACAGACAAACAGGAGAAATTAGGCAACAACTGCAACAATTCATGTCCAGGGCAAAGGTAACTGAGTTTGCTGGGGCACAATCAGACACCCCTCAGGCTGCTGATCTGAGCCCATCACACCACAACAGGGTGCTGACCTAAAGGAAGGCTTCTGCTCTGGCTCCAGCCCTACTGGGAAAACTTAGTCTGGTTTTAGATCTTCAGTTTTCTGTGAACGTGGACGTATGTGGAGAGGAGGAGGAAAATCTCAACTACAGAAATGGTAACAAAAGAAATGGCTTTTGTGTACAAGTTTTAAATGACATCTGAAAATGTCTCTAATGGGGATAAGTGAATGATCGTGCTACACACTCTCTTGGAAGGATGCTTTTAAAGTAATCTAATAGTGTAAAATAGTGTTCAGCTTTGCTGAACACGACTAATCTCAAACCTGTCAAATATGTCACTCAATATGCACTCTGTGGAGCCCATAAATGTGGTTATTAAAAAGAAAAAGATCTCTTATTCTGAACCAGTGGAATGAACTCAAGGTCTATCCAAGACCAAATAAAAGAACTGAATCAAATTCTTTTTTTAGCTATTTTCACGTACTTAGTGAAGACAGGCTAGATTGTGAATTCAGCAATTATGTATTATGAGGAAAAAAAAAACATGAAAAAAAAGAAAAAATCAGAACAAAACCCAAAACCAGTAGCAGATCTGTGCAGATCCTTATTTAAGCCTCTACACTTCATGCTGAAGTGGATTAGTAAGTGCTCCTGTATTCTTATCTTCTGTTAGTACTGTGGACTGAATGTTCAGCACTAGAAGTTGTTTATTGAGTTAAAGGATACCTACTGCTTAATGCTGTCCCTAATTAATTTAAGCTTAACCAAAGTGAAATGAATTTAAACCAAATCAAGTGTACCCCCTACTTGGGTCATAAACTTCTGACAAATGCCACCTCATACGTAAGACCACCCTAAACAGAAAAGTCTTCACAGAATCACAGACTCAATATAACCTCTCCAAATTTACATCATTATTAATAACTGATCCTAACATAAGCTTTCTGCATCTATGGGCAGAATTTTCCCCCATCAAGTTAATTTTCCACAGATATATTACTTTGGGGTAGACAAGCATTAAAGAATAAATCAGAATGCAAACAGTTATATTAAGCTTGAAGCATAGGAATTAAATACCTAGTTACACTAGACAGAACAGAGGATTCTGTAGCAGAATTGAAAAGGAAATGGCAGAAGTAGAGGAATTCAAACTGGCATGACATAAATCAGATCAAAGTCCTCAAAGATGGGCCGGGGAGAAAACTGGAGGGCAATTCAGTCCAGCAATGTTTTCCTCCTTTGATCAAAATACTAGAAAGAATGAACCACAAAGTTTAACAAATCTCATTTTCCATGACTGAGTTCCAATATGCTCCTTTTTACTTTGTCCTTCACTTCTCCTCAGCACTTTAAGTGTCCTACTAACTCAGGTTTAGATCCACTGGGAAGGCAGGACAAACTATCTCAGAGCACAGCAACTTTATTCCACTTCTATTGTTACAAAAGGACAAATAATAAAATCCGTCTTCATATTTGAAATCATGTTATACCAAAAATGCTACATAAATTAACCAGGGGGTCTTCTCATTTGTAAATAAAATGAGTCAAATTATGGAACAACACAGAACACAACTGTAAATAAGATGCTTTTCTTGTTAGGAGTGATTGACTCATTTGATGGATTTTTTTCTTCCTTAACTAAGGCAAAATTATGTCTGTGATGCATTGAAATACTTTGCATACTGCTATGAAAAAAGAAAGTCTTAAGAGATTGTATTACATAGTGCTATCTAAGGATTTATTTTTGTTTCCTGTGTGGGAAAAGAACTATGATGCCATCCAGTTGTCTACCAACAGGACTTTTTGCAGATTTAACATCTGCTGTATAAAAGAATCACAATTTTGTACATGTTTTGGTAAGAGTTTTGTTTAGGATCATCTAGTCTTTGCGGATATAGAGCTGTTTCACATTTACACCAAGAAACCTACATTACCTAATCTGTGTTTCTGAATTACTGTTATTAAAGTCTATGAAAAAAATGTCCTTTACCTTCCAAAGGAATACAATCACAGTGAACAAAATTAGCATCTGTTAGAAGACTCAAACAAAAGAAAAAACTATTAATATTCATTTGTTTTTATTTAGCTCAGAAAAAAGTCTGACATTGTTAAAGAAAGAGATGCTGGGCTAATGAAATCTATAAATGGATTTGATGACATGTGGGGGGAAATCAGCTGGAGCAGAGTAAGAGGAAAAAGAATCTGGTGGTGGAATTTTCACAGATGAGAAAATTTCATCTGATGTTGGGAAACGTGTCTGCATTCTTGCTCTTTTCATTCTTTTTGTTTTTTCTTTGTAAGAAAATCTTGCATATATTTATAATGACACGAGATAAACTTGATCTGCTTCTGTAAAAATTGTAGCAGTGTTCTATATTTCTGTGCATTAAGTCTTGCAGTACCAGCATAATTTTTTACCTGATGCTGACTGCCATAGCTAACACTTACCCTTTCTGGAAACTCACAGTAGGTTCTCATGGGATTTTTATGTCCAAGCATGGTCCTTTGGCTGTCTTGTGACATATGGGGACTTAAGTTTTTTGGTTTCACTTTTGTGACTCTCACTGCAGTGTCATTCACATCCAAGACATCTAGAACCATACAGGCAGAAAATGTCAAAATATCTAGATTTTCTTCTTGTTCTAGAACTCCATACAATTTTCCTCTGAGCTCTATGATTATATGCATGACATCTGGCCTTTAATGCCTTTATATTTCTAGGAGTTACATGTCAGGCAGTTTGAATGATTATTTCCTGGTCTCTTGAAGCACCCAATTAAGTTTCATCCTTGACAACCTTTGAAAAGTTGCTCTGTCCTGCCTGAACAGAAAGCTCACAATCTCAGGCTCCATTAGAATTCTCTTGTCAAGAGACTCAGTGGTGTCCTACAGTCTTCACTTCAGCTGTATTAAATAAACCTGGAAAGCATCCAGTTCACTTGAAAACCACATTTCACGATTTCCGTTTCTTTATATTCACTGGCTGCAGGAGACTCAGCTTCCAGCACCAAAGCAAAAGACTGCAGTGCTCTATTTCTAAAAAGACAGTAATGGTGATACTAAATTTTTCAATTTAATAATGAAAAGTAACTTTAAGGTAAGAAAAATACCACGTAAACTTGGGAATTTATGATGGATTTAATCTGGTCAGACACCAGTTCACTTACATCTTATTTTTCCTTTTCTGACCTTTTACCTTCTCTTCAGGTATCAGTGTATATCACCAATCCTTTTAAAGATGAAAATGAAATGAATATTTTAAATTGAAAAATTTCAAGTTAAAATTGAAAAATCCACTACCATCTCTTAGGTCATTTAGAAGGCCCTGATCCAGTCAAGTTCCACTCAGCATGATTTTGGTCCCCAAACCTTTCCCAATTAATATACATGCATTTTTAAAGACAATCCTGAATTTCCTCTGCTTATGCTGTGGCCTTGCCAGGTAGGAGGCAAAGATGAAGTGTTGTGACTTCTGCATCAAAATTCGTGTCTGTACCACTTTTTCTGCCAGAAAAGAAAGCTGCTTTTTCTTCCAGTTCTGACTCAAGTCAGTTACTGACCATCTGGGGCCCTAGTAGTGGATGCATGTTTTGACTGCATAGGAACAGAGCTCACATGAGACCAGCCAGTATTCACATCAATGTATCACACAAATAGATCAGGAATAAACTCGAGTGGAAGAAACATTAGCAATGACTTGGACATGCAAATGTGTCAGTGAATATTTGACTCGGCCTTTACTCAAGATACAGAGTACAAGATCCTGGAGAGGCAATTAGAGTCTCAGGTAACAAGTAACCTTCCATTTATAATTCAAATATTTTGACTACCACTGATACAAGTTTGATTTCCCTTTGGACACATCAGGAGAAAAATCACTTTCAAGAGCAAATGCTCTAAAATTTCAATAGAGAGCTACAGGGATATAACAAAGAGGAAAGAAAATGAAGCCTTTAAAATATTATTTTCCACAAAGGTACCTTACAGTCCTTGGCTGCAGCTAGCATACATTTGTTTTTATGGAAAGGACACATACTCTCTATTGTAGTAGATTACTTTTCTAGATTTATTTTGTTCTACCTAAAAACTATCATCAGCCCTTTAATGTCCATAGATGGAAGATAGTTTCTAAATTTTTCATGTCAAGTATCAGGCCTCAATTTTCTTCTAAAGCATTCCAGGTGGTTTTCCATTATTTAGGTTTTCATCACTGGTTCTTCTCAGAGCAATGGTAAAGTGGAGACAGTAGTGACAGCATTAAAGAGACTTCTGAAAAAAATCACTAGCCCCATTTCTATATTCCTACATACTGGCCAACAACCCTTCCAGTGCAGAAAAGAAAGTATCTCCTCTGTCTCCCTGTAAAACCAGGGAGCACAAACATAAATGATCTGAGTGGAAGCAATGTGAAAAATAAGCAAGAATTTCTCAGAACTGAGTTGGCACCAGAGAACAGACTGAGGCAGGAAGACTCAAGAAACATTCAGAAACATTAAGGATTTGGTACAAACTTCCATTTCCTATATAGTTAGATCTTTTAAAGCTCTGAAGGAGTGAGTTTCAGCTGCACTATTTCCCAGCAAGAAACAAAGGACAAGAGTCTCTGCATCTCTCTTAGAAAACAATCTCCTCCTTCATACAGCTCCACACAAACACTTACCAGAAAGAGAAGCGTGGACTATCTGTTCTTGTCACAGGTTGTGCTCAGAACTGGAGAAAAAATGCCTGCCAGCCCACCTGGGCCTTGAACAGTATTACTGAGCCATCAACATACTGAACAGTACATGAGATAGTGAAAGAACATCAGCTGAAGTTACAGGAATACAGAGAAATCTGTAATAGCACAGATTGTAACCGTGCACCAAGGAGAAACTAGTGGGTAAAGATGTTGGACCACAAATAAATATAGTCTGTATTTAACACAAGGTAGTCTGCTGCTGCTTAGTACCACAAAGCATCTTCTCTACCATCATAAATTCTAATTAGCTGTTTTCTGCCAGTTGCTTCTAATTTATGACCTCATTTGTTCTTACACAGAAGCTTGTAATATACCACTTCGGAGAGTCTCCTAGTTCCAGTTCTACAGATAACATTAAATACAATGTGCAATAACCACACTTCCTACCTGAACCTTGAAATATCAACACGTATTAAGGCATTTCTTTTCCCTCTATTTTAAGGCAAAATCACTTTATCTTCGCTAGCTGTAACCCTTGCCCTCCCAAACTTCTATGTTTTGTATAACACCACAGTAACCACTACATATTCCATGTGACATAACATCTCCTTCCCCTCAATTCCTTGCTGCTCACAGCTTATGGCAGAGAAATTATTTTAAGGCACGTGTACACTAAAGAAATAGGATGTACCTTAGAAAATCCAAAGCTGAGTTCTGAGATGAGAGCCAGTAAGTCTATGCAGTCCAGTGACAAATGGACTGACTTTTGTCCAGAATGTCTTGGAATGCCTAATTAGACCTATGCAAATATGACAAATGATATGCAAACTCAAACTGACTTGTATCCAGCCTCTTTCCATATCTTCACCTCATGTTTCCTTCCATTTCTCTTTTTGAGACAGACAACATTCTCTCTCAACAGTGATCCTGGAACAATATAAAGTGTTCTGCAGCTCCATTTACTCGTTTTGTTGTTGTGCATTATACCTTTTACTTGTCTCTTTATCCTGACATTTACATTTAATTTTGCATTTATGCTTGGGAAGTGTTAAAGAGAAATACTAAGGATATTGTTAATCATTATTATAACCAACACTATCTACTGACATTTATGTATCTCCTATTCTGGAATGTTGGAATCAATCTGAGAAGATACTTTTGACAGTTCTCAAATTGAAGAAGCCTGGCAAAAATGCAGAAAAATTATGACACTTCAAACAGCAGCACAATTACTATATTTAGTAAAACAGTTTAAAAGGCTCCAAGCATTGGTGGGGCAAAATATTTTACAATCACTTCTATTATTTTTTAATGTTTTGTATATTTAAATTGCTGTCCATGTGACTTCCTGATTTTTCCCTTCAATGTGTCAAAATTTTTAATCACTTTCATCCTGAAACAGTGCTCATAGTGCATGAAAATGCATAATGCCTACAGCCATACTGTCTCCAGCTGTGATCTTGTCAGAACTTAAGAGAAGTGGCAGGCTTCTAAGAGCAGCACAAGTAAAAGTTACACTGATAAAGCAACGGGTGCCTCTCTTGAGAGGGGTGCACTGTGCTCTGTTGAACACCTTTTGCAGGTAAGTTGCACTGTGTAGATTAAATGCAGGTCAGCAGACAGAGCATGTCCTCAAAAGACCACCAGTGATATAAAGCTGACCAGAATCTGAGAGAGGCAAGGCCAGGTTCACACCTGAGTACTGTGTGTTCTGTTGTAGTTAGGAAGCTATATTTTCATAGGATTGGAAACCAATGTTGATGAACTGCTTGTAGCCATTAAAATCTCAGAATATAATTATTACTGTCAGCTTGCTACAAAAAACCAGCAGTCCAGAGATACTGAATTCCAACACGGGCAACTCTTCTTGCTAAAGCCTATACTTTCAGATGACCTTGTTACTATGCTTGAATACATTAATTGCTAAGCTGATTTTACTGCTTTGTTTCGCCTGCGATTTGTTGCAAAGTGACTTTTGTGCATATCACAGAGTTTGTATAAATCCTAAGGTTAAAACTGCAATCAATTTTGGAATACCTGTTGATAAACAATATCGAAGAACACAAGTTATTTATCATCATTAATATTCACTGGCTGGGCTAATCCATATTCATAAATAACTACTTAAATACGTGAAGCATTAACAGATATAGATTTGTAATTATCTCTACAGCTACAGACAAAAACAATATCTCATTTACTCTGATACTGTGCTAGCCCAAGGACAAAAAAAGAGAGACAGGCTACTGTCCCTGTGCTGTGTTTGGTTTGCAAACAGCTCAAGTGCTGCTCATCACATACACCACAAGAGCCTGTGCACACACTGCAAAGATCCTGTCAGTCCCTTCAGCTGGGGGTCAGGACTGTGGCCTTCCATGACAAGCAAGTTTTGTTGGCATTATGCCCAGAATAAAGTATGTGCTAAGAAAGAATTATTTGGTCAGGAATAAGGTTAAGGTTGTCTAGGTTTTGTTTTGTTTGTTTCTAAACTTACACATTTATGATCCAGTGTTCTGGATCTGCAAACAATATTCTGCACTTTAGGCGTCGTTTTCTATCGTCTGTTACAAAACATGATGTGAAATCTGGACAAGATGGAAAGAAAGAAGAAAATAATTAACATTTTAATCTACTTTTGCACAATGACAGATTTTAAATTGCTTCTCAGCAGTGGTGGGACTAGACAGAGGCTGACACAGGCTTGTGGCTGCAAATATCTACACAAGTGCAAGTTTAGCAACGAATCCTGATCTCAGCCACAGCATTAAAGGTATGAAGTTAATGTGTGAGCTTCCTTAATGTCCCAACCAACTGAAGACTAGAGCAACTACAATCTGATTCCTTTGACTGTCAGCTTCACAACAGCTTTTTGTCACAAAACCCAAGCTAAGTTAGCTTAACATCATACAGAGCTGGGCCCAGAATATTTTGGTCCCATGTTTTGTGACAGAAATGCATGTAATATGTCCTGAAAATTAACAATGCATCATACAGTAAAGCTGCTAGTTATGGAAATGCCTCTGATATTTAAAATACCATTAATGATATTTAAAATATTAATTCATATTGGGGACAAAAATACCCACCATCCCCCTTCTTTAAATTATAGGGCAGTTCTGAAATTAAAAAAAAAAACACAACCAACCAACAAAACCCAAACAAACCACCAACCTCCCCAATCCCCAGATTAATTAGATAAATGCAATCCATGACTAAGTTATTATGCCAAGATTCAGTCTGGAACATTTTACAGCCAAATGATAAATCCATGAATATGGGAATTTTAAATGAGAACTGTGATGTCTGTTAAAGTAAGAATATAAAGATCTGTTCTGTAATGCCTATGCAACTATTCTTCTTTGACCCAATAGTAATGTATCAAAGACTGGCTATAACAAACATTTTAGATAAGACGTAATGGTTAGAAATTTGAATTTAATATTGTAGAGCTTCAAATTCATTGAGTCGAAATCATTCCAGGTGAAACAGACTTCTATAAAATCACTGATAAAGTTATTCCATATGAATTTCTGTTTCTGAGGGACTGACTGAGATCTATCCTTACTTTAGAATGCTGTAAAACTTGCTGTGGCCATAATGAAGGCTGCAATGTGCCCCATATCAATCTTTCTTTTAATTTTGTTTTTTATGAAGGGTTTCAAGACACATCACATCTCCAGTGCTGAGGGTCTTTTTCCGTTCTTCCTTCTAAAATGGTAAAAATTAAAGGTGGAGAACACAGGCTGAAAAAGCTGTTGCAGGTTCTAGAACAATTCTGGAAGGCATAGCAAACAACTAAACTGTGCAGGTATTGGGTATTTTCTGCTGAAATAAAAGCTCATTCCAGAGCTCATCGCTCAGGACTATTAGAGATTATGTTCATCTCTTCTAGCAGACACTGTCAAAAGGCACCAGGTCCTTAAGAAAGAATACCTGACTCCTTTGTAACTCCCTGAAATCTCATTGTGTATGGCTATTTCCACAATCCCACCACCCACCCACACACACAGTCTTATCACTAAAACTTTTTTTTTAGGGGACAGAATAAAATTCCAGAGGTTTTTTTCTTATTCTTCTTCCAGATCTTGTCCTGACTGTTCACTCTTTATGCTGAGGAGTGAATTGAAGAGTCCTACTATGGACCCAAAGCCCTAAGAGGCAAAAGGCCCATGGCCAGCACAGCTGAAGCAGAAGAGAAGGCTGGATGCTCCCCTGTAGGACATAAATCACAGCAAGTGTTGTATCTTAGCTTCATCCCTCTAATAGGGTATTTGATTGTGGCTGAACTTTTGACTGGTCTTCATCCCAAAATTTAAAACTGTACCCTTTGATGGTGCACAACTACTTTTGCAGTGACTTGTCATCATCACCATCATCTTCTGCTCACATGTCTGAGACATGGGGTTATAGTGCCCCAGCTGTTAACCACAACCACACACTCCCTGGACTAGGAAGAAGCATCATCCTGAACTATATAAATCAATATATCAACTATACCACACTACTTGCCACAAGACAACTTTGGTATTTAGCTAATTAAAAAACCCACACACGTATCACTCACCGTAGATAGAAAAGATAATACAGCATGACCTAAATTGAAAATAACATAGGAATCAAAACAGATTGGCCAAGGAACAAGGGTATAGAAACAACTAGAGTTTGTATAGAAATAAACCTCAAATGAACATACCTCATTGAGAAAATGAGATAGGGAGAATTGAGATATTTCCAGCCTCAAATTCTGAGTAGATTGGACAAGAAACGACAAGCCGTATCAGATTAGTTTGGATTCATCTAGGTTTCTTTGATAACTGATTTTCTGATCCCAAGAAAGATCTAGACTATCCTGAGTTCAGCAGAGCATCACATGGGAGTTCATTAGCCAAGATGAAGAGGGCGAGGACAGAAAAAATAATTGTAAGAGAGCAAGGGAAATGGATAAATAGAAGACACTAAAATTTCAGCATAGATCATTGTTATTTTCAATGACTACAAAAAGCATACTAATGAAATGTGCCAGCAACAAATATTTAGGCTGTATCAGCAACAGAAGATTAGACAAAAACAACTAGAGAATATAAATAAAATTTGGTATCATAAAGCATCAGGTCCTAATGGCCTAATGAAAAAAAACCTAGCACAACTGGGGATACAAAATAGAAGTTCATGGGGTAGAAGTGAATAAAAAATATATGTACATACAACCTAAATGTAAGATGACAACAAGCTGCCACAGTGACACCTGTGAAAGTAACATAGAGACATCACCTATTTCATTAAAGGCATGAAGGTAATGCCTGGGGGAAGAACACACAACATTAAACATCTTTGACTACAGTACTGCCTATAATCTTGCTCAAATGAAGGGGACTGGTGAAGCTCAACTTAATTCTGCTAACAAATGAAAGCTGAGAATGGATAGAAGTCCATTAGTGTCTATAAATACATCACAGGGATAAATGCCAGGAAGGGGAAAGATCTCTTTGTGTGAAAACAGAAGATGCTGGCACAAGAATAAAGCAGTGTGAGCTTTTCCTGAATAAACTGAAAATTGGATGTCAACAGAAGGTTTTTAACCAGAGGAATGAGTTTGTGAATAACAACCTCCCTACAGGCATGTTGGATCCACTCCACAGTACTAAGAGTTCACTGAGCTCCCAGGAAGCAGTGATAGGAGCCTGCTATGACTGGGAGCATAACTTCATCACCTCCAAGATCCTCTCCAGCTTTCTTATTACTGTAGTGCAGACCTGGTGAAGCCTTTGGAGTTGACACAATAAGGCAAGACATAATAAGACAAGACATAATAAGAATCTGCAGACATCTTAGAAGCTGAATGTGTGGTCTCAGAGATTTAGTTTTCTCATTGCACAAGTATTAGCATTAATCTGCCTGGCACATGGAAATAGTTTCCTTAGACTAATAAGGGATGTATTTGCAAGATCTCTGACTCCCTCAGACTTCTGAAATGACAGTATCACACGACACAGCATTGCTACCCAAATTCTTCTTAATACTCCCATCTCAATGCTAATAACAGGAACTAAAGCTGATGTACGTCATGGAGGCTTGCTGACATTGACACAAGGCAGAAAGTTGAGCAATACTTTACAGATCTAAAAATAAATCCAAACAGACATAAGCCAGCAAAACTTTTTCCTCAGACCTCTTTGCTTTCACTGCTATTTCTATTTTAAGTGGTCACTTTCTTTTTTAGAAAAAAAAATTACAAAAATTAATGTATAATAAATGGAAATTTGATAAGCAGGAAGAGGAATACTCCACGTATTCCAAGTATACTCCACTAAAGGACACCCTGCAGTCAGCCACTCCCATTCACCTTGCATTTCTGCTTTTGGCTAAATTGTTGTCTGGACACTAAACAATATCATCTTTTTATTGGCAAAGAATTTAAGTGGACCTTAATTTCTCAGATATAGATGTAAACACCAGTGCAGCTGGCTCAGTCTGGGGAGCAGCTCCTTCCTATCTGCCTTCCAAAACAAAGGAGAGACTTGTTTAACCCTCCCAGTAGGGCCTGTGAGGGGCTTCCATCCCCATGGCAATGGTGCTCCCACCCTGCATCCTGCCCACCCACCTCTGTTCTCTTCCAGCTGACAACTCCATCTTTGGTCAGAGCCATATCCCACAAAATACTGTCAGCACTCCAAGTCACACTTTATCACTCACCTTCACGAAACTAAAGGACCCTAGTGGCTGCAGTTCCAAGTTTAAGGAACTGTGATTTAAAAAAACCCCAAAACACAAAGCCTAGAAATTTCTGTCAATAGTTTGCATAATTACAATTATTTGATTTTCTATACAGAGAAGGCTTCAATGTAAACAATATTTAGAAAAGCAAAGTATTAATTTGATCTGTGATAAGGGAAATTAGGTGTATCACATCTTTGGTAGAAATATGAAAACTAACAATGTGCAAATATGCAGAACTCCACTTCTGCTATACTACCCTTGTGAGAAAGTAATACTACAAATGAGATATGAAGAGAATAGTATAAGCTGTTTTTATTGTAAAAGAAAACCAAGTCTGTTTTAAAGCCAATATACTTCAAAATCCGCTTTATTTTTTCCCAGCTGAGAAGGCAGTTGCCCTTGGGAGAGACAGCCTGGCCTGGCACCACCTGCCTGTGCTCAGCCCATGGCTCCCACTGCTCCAAGGTGAGCTCCTGTCCCTGTCAAAACCAGCCCCTCAAGCACCACTGAATTTATGAATCCCTCTGATCAGGCACCTGACTTCCCCAGAGTCACTGCCACAGCACCCTCTGTTGCTCTCCCTGCCTGCTAATCCCTTCTTGGGGCTATTCTTTATGAATTTCCACATGGCAAACAGACTGCAGGCAGCACATCCTGGGCTTAATCCTCTGACTCAGTGGGAAAAACAGCCACTGACTCTCACCCACTCTGTATTTGGACTGTTGTTCTTCAGGGCACAATGACAGGCAGAAACAGTGGGAAGAGTCATTTTTCTGTGCACTGCCCCTTTCCATTTCTAGACAACCTGTATTTGTGGATCAGAGCAGAACTCAGTGCACAGAGTCAGAAGAAAACCACACCAGGGGATTCTTTCAGGGGGACTTTTTTGCTTGGTTTGTTGTTGTCTTAATCAAATAAGCCTAACACACATAGAAAGTGTCTGTTTGCTCTTTGTGTCTGGGAAAACATAAGAATTGCAACGTAACATTTCCAAATGGCAAAAAATGAATTTCAAATAGCTGGCAATGAAAATGCTTGATAAACACATGCTGGCTGGAATTCACTTCTTTCACACCCACTATGCCTGAACCCCATATTAACCATGTGCTTTTGCAGATTAAGTTTACTTCCATGTGTAGTTTATAATCTTTGTTACAATGCAGCTGTAATAACCTAAAGTTCCTGAAAATTTTATCTAAAGGGAAGAAGAAAGCTAACTGTGAGATTTGCAAAATCATGCAAGAGCCAGAGCATGTGTCCTGTATAACAGAAGAGTTCCAATGTTTCAAGTCAGTATTTAGCAGCAGCACTATTTTCCTGTGCATCCTACACTTTGTTGCTGGCTTCGATTCTGTTTCTAATTTTACTTATAATTATATAAATTCTCTGGTTAATATTACAGAAATTTAAATGCACATATAAATGCAAATTTGGTATAATTTCACATTCAATTTCAGCTTTGGCATATGTCAAGGATTCTGAAAATGTATCTTAGAGAGTTGAACCAGCAACTTCATGCAGCTTTTTGATGTGGGTGACATTGGCCTGCTCTGAGCAAGGAGCTGGACCAGACGATTGCTGTATGTCCCTCCTTTTTGTATCTACTTGTTGTTAACAGCAACACTACACTTGTTTAATTTATTAGTTGTTAAGCTATTAATTTAGTGCCCTGTGCATTACATTGCAAGGGTTATAACTGTAACTCTTAAATCACTGGGTTCCAAACCACTCAATTCATTAAAGAAAACCGTTTCCAAGTAGTTTTTAAAAACATAACACATGAATTTTCATGCAGCAAATAAGTTACTACTGCAACCAGTATTGTAACTGGTAGGTTTCAAACTAAGCCCAATTCCATTAGGACTATGACTGGGATGTTCTCCTTCAGGGTCTCAGCTGGGGTTTGGCTGAGTGTTGGCAGAGCCTGGCTGCTCATATTGAACACTTCAGCAGAGCCTGCCTGGACCTTCCTGCCAGCACAGGGCTCTGTTCTACTACAGGTTGGATGTTCACAGAGGAAAAGGAGCCTCTACTCCATAGACCTGTCCATCTTAACTCAGAAAAAGGCAGCCCTATTGTAAGACAAATCATATCTATAGCATACACCCCTCTGACAAGTTGCCCTGCTCCCTTTTAAAATAATTTTCTTGATCCAATTCCCCATGACTTAGTCCCTGCTCACACAATGAGAACATTTCTTGCCTGTTGCTTTTGAAAGCAGAAGAAAAAGAGTGAACCTCTTTTCCTTCCTCCCCTTCCCCAAAACATACTTGTGAATATCCTGATGGAACATTCTTCCTTTAGAAAATGGTTTCTCAAAACAGAAGTTTTGAAGAGGAATGAGAAATTTGACTTGTCAAACCTAGATTTCTTGCCAGTTCAGCTTCTCCCAGGCTGAGAAGTGCCAGGGCCCTAAAAGCTGAATCAGTCTCATCAAAACCTGTTGAACTCTGAGCTGCTTCTTAGCCCACCAGGCAAGCAGCTAAAGCTCCAAGGTGCAAAGTGAAGATGAACAATTGGTTTTAGATGCTTCTGTTCTACTCCCCTTAGACAAGAATGTCCATTTCCAGGGGAGTAAGTTTCACTTTGGTGCAGAAAGATCTTTTGGTTTTCTCTTTGTACGTGTAAATCTCAACACTTCAAGATCTTTCGTCATATAAGCAAGCATGTAAAGGTGAAAAGATGTAGCTCTTCAAGGAAGAAGGCAATAGGAAACCATTTGTTTGAAAAGTCTCTAAGTATAGTCTGTGCTCTTCAAGCACCCTTCCTTTCTGCCAGGAGAGAAAATCTCAAAGCATCTATGAGTTCTGGGGGATTTATTTGCCCTACCTTTAAACAGAGACCACCGTTGGTCCTTAAATAGAATGTTTTTCCACTCAAGCTTTTTTCTCAAATGTACAGTACTCCTTTTCTACATAAAATAACAAATAATTCACATAAAAAGTCTTTCTCAACATGCTTGACATCATCAGGATGGATTTCTAAAGTCGCCACCATGACTTTGTTTTGAATTCACTTTGAAATGCAACTGTGCCACACACAGCAGCCTTAGTTGGTGTTTGTGGAGACCACAGGAAACATCCTATCACACAGTGAGTAACAGCCCTAGGCAAAACCTAGCTAAATGCACTTTTCTCCCTCTGTACCAGAGCTGGACAAGCCAATTTGCACATCTAGCTTACCTGCACATTTAAAAAGGGACCTGGACTAAGACACCCTGACAGTACGACTTATTTCTCACATTATTTGATACAATAACATCTGAGAGCTCCAGTCCTTGGTGGGGAACCCCACTGTTACCTAGCACACAAATACACCACAAAGACCAGTCCCCTTGTTGCAATGTAGTCCTGCTACTGAGCTTGAAGCAAACGGATGGAGGAAAAAAAGGTTTTCCCTCTTATATTGATGGTAACTTCCCTGCTGACAAACACAGATTCCTGGGAATTTCAGGTCAGATCCTATAGATGTTTTTACTAAGAATAGGAGCAAATCAACTGTGTAGTAAGGTCAAAGACAGAAAACAAGCAAGGAAAAAGTAGTAAGATAAGCTTTCCTGCTTGTGAACTGAAAGGGATTTCTGAGCAATTGCACGAGTATCAGGATAGTGCTGGATACTTTCAGGAAACAAATAATGTGACCTGGCAGCTTTGTTAGAAAATCACTGTGCACTGCAGTCAGTCAGCTCTACCAAATGCAATGCCATGGACATCCCTAGTGGGAGCTTCATATTCACTTCTTGAGTCTGAAGATTACTATTTGCAGTATTATAAAGCAAGACACCTAGAAGGCCTTTTGACATGATTAGAAAAGAGATGGAGATAGAACCGAGCATCAAAGAATGACCAAACCTCATGTTATTTATTTAGTATTTTTACTTGAAAAAATTTCTTGGACATGCTGTCAAAGCTGATCCTGGGAAAAAATCCTTGAGCACTCCTGAAATTGGCTAAGTGACAAGATCAAATGACAGCAAGGAAAAAACTTTCAAGTGACTGGAGACATTTAGGAATAGAATAAACGAACTGTTTTCAGGACCATTTTAAACAGTAATACTTCTATCTAGACAGGTACAAATACCTCTATGATACAGCAACTCCTTCACTGAGAGATGTGTTTTCATTTAAATAGAATTCTACTTGATGTTGCACTGCTGTGTGTTATCCAAGGCCTTTGCTGCAACCACAGATACAATCAATATTTCTACCTGATTACAACATATGGAAGTTGCCTGAAAGAGCAGTTCTGTGGCAACGAGCTCTGTGAAAATGGAGTGTTGAATCTGCACCAAACATCCGAATGTATTAAAAAAAGGAATTCTAAGGCCACATACAATATAGGGAACTACTGGGCAGACAGTTGACAATTGGTTTAATCCAGCAAGTACAGAATCTATTTTAAACCATTGAAGGAAATCAGCATCTTCCTAAGTTAGAGGAACAAATGTCATCAGGATGGAGCAGAGCATTGAAACAGGAGTGATTAAGAACTGGAAGGAAAACTGGTACTCTGTTCCCCAGCCAGTAATTCAGAGGACAATACCAGGTGATATGACAGCCCAAGGCATCTCATCTTTATTTTGTCAGTTTGGATCTACCTCAGATCAGCAATGGCCAGCAACAATTGCCACTTTAATATCAGTCTGGATTTGCCTGTCTACTCAGCACCAAAATACTGATCCTGTGAACACCCCTAACTGCTGAAGGGTTTTCCAAGTAAAAAGTATTAGAACAATACCTCACAAACCAAAAGGGATTCCATTTTCCTCCTCAAAAATACAGTTCTTTGAAAGTTCCACAACTTTATATTCTGAAATTATTAGTTTGAAGTATTCAATCTTACATTTCAAGTTACTAAAAATTACATAGCTCCAAAATCATATTTTTTATTTAAAGGAATATTCTTATTCTTTCCATGGGGGGGAAAAAAAAGCCTATGACCAAACAAGTGCAAATTTAAGACTTTCAGAATATCTCAGATGTTCTGTCAGCTGCAAAAATACGTGCAGAAATTTTAGCCTCTCAGGAGGGCAGGTTGTCTGTAATACAACATTGTTGCCACACACAATTAGTGTCTTAGATGGCAGTCCCGTCTGAATGAGTATGAATTGAAAATGTTACAGTCTTTGGTATTCCTTCATCTCCTTACAAGTCAAATCTGAGACCTGCACTGCCATTTCACAGACAGTTGTCTGCTTTGTGACTGAAAAGAGGATTTTATTCTCTAAGATTATCAGTTGGTCACCTTTACAGGCAACAAAGAAAACAACAACAAAAACCAACCATACAGCCTAACCTCCTTATCAAGGGCACTGATAAAGAGGGACACAAGTCTAACAGCTCTGCAATGGTTAGTTTTGAAGCAGGTAACTGAGTTTGATTTATGGGAAACTTGGTGCAAATTATGAATACTTTTTTATAGTTCAGCAGTACCTGCAAGCAGTGGGGTGTGGGAGGAACAGCTGAAGCTGCTCTGCCTTAGTGCTGTCCTTAGACCATGCAGTGCAGTCTCCATAGCCACACAGCACCTGAATTCCCTGTACATGCAGAGACACACTTAACATGGATTTTATTTGGCAATTGAAAGAGTTGACATCTGGTCACGATGACACTTGCTTCTTGCACTTGCTGAACTGCACAGAAGTTCATCAGACTGTGACCCACCCAGCTAACCCCTGTCTATCCTGAACTTGAGCAGGATGACTGCAGGGCGTGCACACATGTAGGTATCTTCCCACCCAACAACACTCCAGCTGCAGAAATGTGCACTTCACGAGATAATCTGTTCTCTTGGGTGCAGTGCAAAGGATGACACAGCTCTGCTCAGCACACCTTACTGCCCAAACCCCTCCAGGAATCAGATCTTTACTGTCTAATCCCACTGAATTGAACTGAGGTGAGCATGACAGCACAGGAATCGTTGCAGAGTATACATTTTAAGTATTAATTTGTTTTGCTTCAGTATTGAGGACTGAAAACAAAGCTAAAAGTCAGCCCTCTCTGGTCTCAAAGAACAAAATAAAAATCTCATTCATAAAATTTAAGGGCTGATCGTAGTTTTTCAGATAGATATAGAAGCTATTACAACAATTTTGACACTTTCAAGTTCTTTCTAAAACTTATTTTTCTGAGTGTTAATTTTTCTCAATGTTACTTCATATTTTCTTTCAAAAATATTCTATTTGTCACTGAAAGAGGAATACTAGCTAATAGTACAGTCAAACTGTTGCCTCCAGACAAATAGGCATTTGTCATTCAAGCAGAAAAATAAATTAAGTGCCACACTTAGGCACTCTGGATTTGGTTGCTAAAAAAAACCAAAGGGAAAGCAAATGTTATGTCAACTATCAACTGTAAAAACTGAATAAATAAGAATTTCACCAATACCTGGCCTTGGTAAATCCTAAAAACGACACCCATCCTTAAATATTTCAGTGATACTTAAAACAACTGTTAGTAATATTATTACTATCAAGAAATATTAAACATAGTTATGTTTTTTTTGCTACAGCCTAAGGGACAGTTCTGCTTTACCTTTCCTTCCCAGAATGACTTTCATCTTAAGGATTCCAGAGTGCTTACACATTTTAAGATGCAGAAAGCAGACTAAGATCATTTCATGCACCAGGAGTACAAGGCCATCTCTGCAGCAGAGGATGTCAATTTTACTGTCCTCCAATATTGTAGGACAGGAAAGGGGATGGAAAAAATTGAACAAAATGAAGTTCACTACTGGGATATCTGTTATTTGAAAAAGTCTTATCAGCATTTACACAGCACGTGCTCCTTGTCACTTTGTACCCTGTGAACAACAGCTATTGCCATTGTTGGATGTCTTGCAGCATAAAAAGTTGTTTTGGCAAACTTCTACCACAAAAAAGCGTGTGCAATTTGCCAATAATTCACATAGGTTTGTGTGCATCAGTACTGATTTTCAATCACTATCATTCTGCCAGAGTTGAGATTCCCTCAATCCCTATGCTGGATATTAATTTAATTCTGCGTTACTAGGAATTTTCACCTTTTCCACTCATCCTCTTTCCCCATTACCAATAAAAAACATTGTCACTCTGCACACAAACTACAGCTCAGCACACAGCTAATTTCTGCTCTTGAACACTGACCAGCCATTTCTAGTCACAGTCAAGGACCTCCCTCATTACTTGACTCCCACCCAGAGCTCTGGTCTGCAAGAACAGCACCCAAGCTAATGGTCCAACACAGCAAGGGCTGGTACCACTCAGACATGGACTACATGTATTAACTTGTAATCCTCCTCCACATTCTTCCCAAGTTCAGTCCTTCACAGTCTTCCCCCTAATATGTACGACCTTGTCTTCTCAGGTCACTACTCCTTTATGCTTCTCAACAAATCCCTGCAATCCATGTGTGCTCCATAACTCCAGAGCCGTATCCGTGCTTTCCGTAGGACATATTGATTCACCAGGACAATCTGGGTTAAGCAACAGTCAAGGTTCCAGGGTGTTTTGCCAAGCCCTAAAAGGGCAAAAACCTGCGTGATACACAGGTAATGCACATTTCCACTGATCACTAACAAACATGAGTTAGTGTGTCCAGTCATTCAAGCACTTTGCAGAACAAACATTCCCTGTTATGGCCCATAGGATAAATCAGAAAAGAGTAGGGGTTTTACACGTTTCTTCTTAGTAACAACAACAATTCCATCTCTCAAAGCTCAGGGTAAAGCTCTTCTGCTGAGGACTCAGGGTGGGATCCAATCTCTTTTCCTGCCAGGAAATAATTTTAAGAACAGAGTACTTAAATGTAAGTAGCTCCATGCATTCTCTCTACCTGTCATCAGGTCATGCACCAAGACGAAGCTTAACAAAGATGATGATAAGTTGAGCTATAGGAGAGGGGAAAAAGAGAAACGAAGGGGGGCAGTAGCTGAGCCTTTGTCTCCCCAAAATAAGGGGGCCAGAATTATTGTATCAGGAGAGAAAAGATACTCTCATCTATTAAGAATGCTTCTCTTTTCCAATTTATTGTGGAGTTCTGAATTAATTTTAAAAAAGTAAAAGACAAAGCAAGGCTTAAAAATGTGATAAACCCCCCACAAGCTCTTCAAGTGTATGGATTTGATTTGTTCTCTCCATTTGCTTCCCAAGATCTATTAGAATGGGGTTATACTTACAAAATCCAGTCACATTTTGCCAGGTGAGAAGTACTCATTAAGCATTCAATATTCTTTAAAGAGAGCCAACAGGTAGGAATGCTTCATCTATCAGAATGTAACATTATCATGCAAGGCATTTGGGTGGATGGCACTTTTTGGCACAAAGTAACTGAAAAAGACTTGCAAAGACAAAAGGTTGTCCTGTTGCTTTCACCAATTTTTCTTTCATCTTGCATCCCCATTCTTCTAGCAATATCTTTTGCTGAAAGCCTACCCTAGGCAATTTCTCCACCACTTGTCTGATACATGGAATAGTGCAGACTTCCTCCATGTTTCTTCTCCCTGTGCATAGATATGTACCCATATTTTGCAGAGATATTTGGAAATCAAATGAATGAAGTTCAGTTGTTAATTCTTGCCTCTTTTGGTCTCAGGCAACTTGACACAGACAGTACACAAGCTCCCTATATCAGGGGAAAGATTACTTTGAACCAGAGCAGGTAGAACAAGTGCTAAGCTCACACTGCAGCAGTAATAGAAATTGGCTGTATTTTTTTAAACAACAAGGGTCTTATTTCCCTGCTTCAAGGTGATTATCCTGAAGTAATGTATGGTGAATGACAAATATTTGGTTGATGAATAATTTGAGTATTTTCCTCTGCACATAAATCTGACCTTTATAATGAACATTACTGCATTAAAAAGGTTATGCATAATCAAAACACTGTACAGCCAACATCTGTTATTCAAAAGACCCGAGGGGTAGGGAAAAAAAATCACAGTAAATCATTTGACCTAAATATGTTTTGCTCTGTGATATAAAGTATACTTTTACCATCTGACTTGCCAAATTCCTCATGCTTCAGTGTGACACTGTTTGTTAACAGAAGTATGTAATTTGTGTAACCTTTATGTTTAATGTTGTAACTAATTGTTATTCTTTAATAGTGTATATGTCATTTGTCACGGTGATCTGTAGATGCTGAAGACAGATGGACCACCAGATGGACCCTGCAAAGGATTGGTTGAAATGTCAGTGATAAGCTAACAAAATGAAACACAGTAGACTGAAGAGACTATTCAGCTGAAAAGCCTGTCTACAGAAACAGGTTTTGAATTATTCACATTCATTAAAGTGCACTTCAGCCACACTGTTTTGACATTTTTTCTTTGTGACTTTTCAAAGCAGCCATGGTTTTTTTTCCTTTTCCAAATACTTGTTTGACAATACAGATTGGCAAGAGCAACCCAAGCTTTTAGAGGTGATCACTTTTGCCATCAAGGAACTTAACCACGGTTATATTTGAACACACAAGTGCAGCAATTCAGAGCTTGAACAGAAAAATCCATTCTTCCAGGAACTGTACTGTCCAGAGAGCAATGACTACTTGCTCCTGGTAAGCTACCATGACTTAGATTCCCTGATTCTGGCCATATATTTTACAATATTCATCATGATAACTTCTTTGCCCTACCCACGAAAAG
>WEIV01024270.1:5082-20934 GCA_013390005.1 Calyptomena viridis
AGTAGTCAGAAAACTAGTGCCTCTTTAGTTGATCAACTGATCCAACTTACCTGCAGGCACATTGTTCCTAGTTTCAAAAAGGGGAGAAGGTAAAATTACCTTTCTCAGCTTTAAGGCAGTTAAAGATTAGGGCAAACATGAACCCATCATCTTCCACTTGGACACATCCTGCAACAGGGGCAAATGAAACAACTACACGGTGCATGAGTCAAGTGTCCCACTACCCCAGGTGTCAAGGTATTAAATCCAGGTATATAGACTCATTCAACTTAGAAGGAACAACGTGCTAAAACAGAATTCCAGAAGTGATTACTTGGAATTGACCTCAGGAGATACCCAAGTCCTGCTCTGAATAGGGGCAGGAAAACTCCAAAGTCAGACATGTTTGCTCAGGGCCTGAGCAAACAAATTGGCAGTCTTGTTCAGAGAGGCAACAAAAAGCATTTAAACCATGTCCTGACCCTTACTAGTTTCCCAACCTTCTTCATGTTTGCCAATGTGACAAAACAGAACAGTGACTTCAAGAATACCTATCTCAATAACTTATTTCATTTCAAGATACCCTCTCTTTTTCTTATCACATTTCTATCCATTATAAAACCTTTGTTCTCCTCTGAGCTTTATCCCTTCAAACTTCCCATTCTGCTCAGCACACTTCCAAGATCTCTCCCCAAGCCCCCACTCTCTCCTAAATGCAGAAAGTAGATTTTTTACTTTTTTTTTTGGCACTTGTATCTTTGCTCATTGAATTGCATTAAGTAACTGAAATAGATCTTCCCTCAAAATTTTTAACTCTACCCATTCCTGACATCTTCAAACTCAAAAATCGTCTTGCAGTGTTGCATAATACTACAATTTATCACAAGAATTTAATGGACTTAATTTTAGCACAGCTTGTGTAATTTATGGCTTTAGCCCAACTATGAATGACTCCAGAGTAGGAATCCAAAAGACACTGTTCTCCAATGTATGTTCAAAATAACAGCCATTCAATGTAAGGTTTTAGTGCAGCCTAGGTCTCCCCCATCCAGATGCAATGAATTTTAGCTATGTCCATTCTTCGTATCTCCACTTCTCTTATTATCCTTTACCTTATAAGCATCAAGGATTATTTGTGGATTTAGTAGTGGAGCTCATTAATGCAGATCCCATGGAATGAGATGCTATATGACCAAATCCTCTCAAATTCACAAGGAATATTAGTGCAAGTGGCCCACAAGAAATTATTCTTCCCAATTTTTTTAATTACTTCGTCGCTTGTCAAAAGAACTACTCAAACATCTTGCTCCTGATGTGAGTTTCATATTTACCACAGACTTAAAGACAATGTTATCATCACAGGCAACTTTTCTCCATACCCAAGCTGTGTCCATTCTTTGTGTAGAAGCAGGTGTTATTGATAAGGTTGACACAACAACCAATGACATCACCCGTGGTAAACGTTGGGCCATAGGGTTGTCCAGTTCCAGAGGAACAGAATGAATGTCCATCATCTCCATGGTAACCATATGAATGTTTATCCCAACCTAGAGAACAAAAAGCATTTGCAATTTATTATTACTTCCTTTATTATTAAATAAGTGAAAGACCATGCAAAGCTGGTATATTCTAACCAGGTTACTATGGTTAATTAATATGCTCAGCTTCCTGCTTTCTAAGATTTCTTATCTAAGACATCTCTATCATTTTAAAAAATGACAACTTCTTTTATCAAAATGGCTGAACAAGTAATTCAGTGTGTAGCACATAACAGGTAATGCAAATTCAGATAACACATTTTTCTCTTTATATGAAGGTACAAAACTACCAACACCAAAAATATAATCATCTACATGCTGAAATCTGAAAAGCTACATAAGGATCTGACATGTCCCAGCAAAGCAGTGAAGATTCTCCTGTTCTCCCTCTCATTTTGCAAAACTATTGCTACCATATGTCATAATCAGATTCTCCCTGGCTAAAACCCAAGCATGCATCTCTGGGGAAGCACATTTCTACTCCTGATCATTCTCAATGACTGCTCAGTAGCAAGCAGCCCCTGCACAATAGCACAATCTCCAGACTAAAGTGCAACTATCTTTGCTGCCCCTAAAAATGAAAATAAATTAAAAGGGAAAAAATTATCAATACATGTGACAGAGCCACTAGCAAATCATTATTTATGCACATATGGTGCTGATTTTGCTGGTAAAGAAGCTATAGACCTCTAAGAAGCTTCATACTATTACACTACTCAATGAAATTCACAGCAAGAAATTTCAGTCTATGCTTATTTAAAAATATCTGCCTGCACTCTCTGCAATTCAATACTGAACTTCTGTCAAGCTTCTGCCTAACAGGTTAATTTGAAAGTATTTTCCACACTTAGACCCTTAATCTGTATCATCATTAGCTTCAGCTGGTATCACATTAAGCATCTCTCAGTAAATTAAAGACCCCAAACTATTGCATTTATACTGATTAGTAGTATCCTTGATAATTACTTGCAATGCATCCTAAACCATACTCAAACTTCATGCCACCCACTAATAATTCAACACCCTTAGCTGGGCTTACAGTGTAACTGGGACTGCTGTCATCTTAGGAATCTCTAACTGAACATCTGGGTAAAAAAGTTACAATGAAATGCAGAAGGTCAATTCAACATAATTTTATACTTTGACAATTTAATAAAAAAAATCAGTTGGTTTCAGGTTTTGGGTGGGTATTTTTCACATATTTAAAGATCAATTAAAAAACCCAACATGTACACACACACAAAATTTCCATAGGTATTATACAGAGATATTGCACACAATTGTTAACAAGACTGTCTCTGACCATGCAGGTCAACAGAACAGTCAAAACTTGAAACTAGGCTAAGGTTGGAAAGATAACTATACAGAGACTGACAGTACAAGAGCACCTTCCACCTCTGACAATTTTTTATCACAGTAGCTCATCTTTTTTTGCTAGAAAACCCATCTACAGAGCATGGAAATCTACAGCTTCATCTTTATGAGGAAACATGATGAAAAATTTAAAATGTACTTGTTTGCTAAAAAGTACCTGTATAAATATTACAAATAACACTAAGAGTTGAGGGTAGTACAGGAGCAAATGTACAGTAAAAGTTAAACTTTTTAGCTGCAAGTGTTACATAACTCCAATAACAGATACAACAACACAGAAATGTCATGCTACACTCTGTTGCTTACCAAAACCTTCCCATCAAGGTGAAGCATATTTTAAAAAAACACAGTTGACAGATGTAAGTAACTGAAACATACCTGGTAGTCTGTTCATGTTCACACCCTGTGCCGAAAGCCCAATTCCCATGTAACTAAAAATGAAAAAAAACAAAAGAAATGCATCTGTCTCTTACAAAAATACATGTGTCTGTGGGACATTGCCCAGAAACACTGTGGTGACTTATCATATACCAGTTAAGCTGCTGAGAGGTCATTTCATAGTGCATAACAGCAGGGGAGCTGAAAAGTAATTCCTAGCATATATGGTTTAATACAGACAGATTCTCTCTATGCAGGAGATAAGGACCTGTGTTATTGAGGGAGAACACTGGTATTAGCCATAATATTTAAAGCATGAACAAAGAAAGCCAAAGGCCATGCCTTATTTTGAGCATAGGGGGTAAAGCTATACAACATTTCATTCATTTCATCATCTTCAACATATCTAATGCTGTTTTGCAGACAATCTGGAAGGAGTAATTTTATAAAATACATGCAAAACAGTGCATTATTTCAGCAGCAAAATGCATTCTTGCAGAGCACTGATGAAAAGATCACACTAAAACATGAAAGGCCTGGATTTTGGAGCAGAAAGCTGTCTCTAGAAATTTACCAGCAATGTTACTTGGCTGTTGGCAAACTGATGGCAAACTAAAGAGGGGAAAATACTTATACTACACTAACCAGTAATCTGAAGTCCAAAAAAGTTATTGCTAGGGCAATAAAGTCCAAAACTCAGCTTTACAAAAGACGGTTTTAATAAAGTCAGTGTCCAATACAATTGTTAACAATTTACTAGCAAATACTGGAAAATTGAAATGAAGAATTTCTCCCCCCATCCCCCCAAAACACTATTAGAAGTCAGCAAAATCAAAACTGCTTATTTCTTAAGCAAAACTAATGTCATGACCAAAACAACAGGAATACAAAAAAAGAAATGGCAACATGAAAAGCTAGGCTTTCACCATTCCCCCTTGCCCAAAATAAACCAATCCACCAAGATCAACTAAAGAAAGCATCTGAAAATCATCTGAACCCAACATTTCCTAGTTATCAAAACACTCGAGAATAGTTTAAGTCAACTCACATTAGTTAACATAAATTCATCCTGAAATAATAAACTGTTTGAAAACAAAATATTCGCCCATGAGAATATTTTCTGAGAATAGTTTAAGTCAACAAACATGGCCTTTGTATTCCCATCTCATAAGATGCAATTTTTAAGCAACTATTCCACTTGGAAGTACAGGTTAATCTGCTATTTTAAATGCATTTCACACAGAATGAAATTTAGCAAGAAATCTTTGAGATGCTTAATTGTGTACTGGACTTTCTGCTTTTTCTATGGACCCCTTCAACAATTACCTTACCTGCTTCTATGTTTGACAAAAAAGCTCTCCTCTGATAATTCCTAATGTATAGAACCATCTTCCTATTCCCTCCAACATATCAGCATGAAATGGAACCTCAGAACCATATACAGCAGATATTACATTTAGAGACACTGAAGAGCTGAAGCAAAGGGCAACAAAAGGATTAGTCTCTGCTGCATTGCTAATTATATTACTGAGGTACCACTGCAGCAGCAGATTCAACAAAACAATTAAAAATGAAAGCAAAAAGTGAAAATCTTTGTTTTGCCTTAAATAAGAAAGGCAGAATTGTTATTACCATAGCCTGGAGTTTGATGCTTGAAGGATCATGTAAAGACTGAAAACCCCTTGTAAAGACTCCTGTTCAGGAGACCTTATCAAAGATGGGACATTTATTTTTAAAAAATAATTTTAGATAACTTAAAGAACTCCCTCAACTGCAAAATGCCTTTCAACACAAGTCATATTAAAAACCCCTTCATCTCAAAGTTTTATTCCAGTACTCTTACAGAAGAAAGATTAGGACTACACAAAAATGTAAAACTCAAGATAGAAAATCATCATCTGGGCAACATTTTTGTTCCACCTGTTTTTTCTCCCTCAGATATCCTAATTTCCTAACTCCTCTTTATTTCAGTAACAATTGTAAACACAGATGCACTATATTTAATACAGCTGGTAACAAGGATTCTTTACCCACTGGCAATGACCAAAAGGCACTAGGCACTGACACTATCTCAGTAAGAAGATGGATATATTTTTCCCTGGGATTCACTTACATCTACTTGAAACGTTAACACCATTTCATCAACAATAATTGTCATTAAGAAAAATTCAAGTAAAGTCATATTAAAGCATTTCAAGTAATTAATAGGTTTACTACAGACATTTTCACAAGGCAAAACTATTCCCCAAAACTTATGGTTTGGAAGTGAGTGAAATTAAAGGCTCATCAGTTAAGCTAATTTATTATTTGTTATAGTTGATGGATAACTAATCTCATGTTCAACTAGATGAGTACACTATAAATTGAGGGGGAACACAGTACTATGACAGATAGGCTTTAAATACACTAAAATTTATCAACAGAAGTTGTATTTATGCCAAATCACTACACATAACTTTCCTTTTCCTTACACCTGTAACCTTCACAGGCTTCAAAAGATTTTTTGGGAGTTTTCTAAGACACTTAGCCCATACTTCAGTCCAGAGTCATTGTCTGCAAAAAGCCTTGCTTCAGTGGGAGGAATGCCATAAATTGTAAGGTTCACATTTCACACAGCTCAGAGTCAGGAGAAGAAGGGTGGCAGAACCATGCCTTTAAGTCTTCCTCCCTTAGTCTGCAATAACAATGCAGGGCCAGAACGTTCTCAGTCAGGTCACGATGCATTTCTTGCTGCCCTGTCCCATGAGAAGGGCTGGTGTAGGAGATAGGAAGAACAGGTCCACTTAGACTATGTCAGGCCACAAGAGCTGTCCTTGGACATGGAGGTGTTGACACCAGGAAGCAGCACTTTCAGTCCATCCTGCAGCACCTTCCAAAAATGGACATGCCAGTGTGGTATGGGAGACCAGAGAGGGTGAATAATGGTGTGGTTCTGATGCTGCTTCCCTCAGTAGCTGAGGGCTGTCCCTCCACCTCAGCTCCCCACCTGAAAACATCCCTGCCTGCTGTGGTGGGAGGATCATTTACCTGGGCACATGGAACAAAGTGGCCTGGGACACATTTTATTAAGTAGCCCCTGTCTCTGAGTAATTTCAGTCCCACTGGTTGCTACTCATCACCTCATTAAAGTGCTCAAGTCTTATAGGAGCTGAAAAAATTACAACCAACCACTCATGGAACACATGAAATCAACCCATGAGGGACTGAAATAAGAGACTACAGCTGGAAACCAATTTAAAATGCAATTTAAATACTAAATTAGTATTAAGGACCAAGCAAGCAAGTGCATCATATAGAGTCTTGATTTTTCATATCAAACTGTATTTACTCTTGTTCCAGTTCAATTAAGATCTAGATTACCACTTTAGTGTCTCAGCACATCTTCTAGTTTACATTTTACAAGTCATATAGAATTTTTTAGGAATACTACATAACTACAGAGCTTAAAATTTGCTTAAGATTCAATTTTTTTGCCACAAAATAAAAGAGAATGTCAAAAAATACAGCCAGTATGACATCTATTTTTTACTCTAACAAATACTGAAAAGCCTAGGCTTCTCTGCTGTGAAATGCAGAAGAAGCAGCAAGCTCACAATAGCTATTTTCTCCTCAAGTATCTTTCTAGTCAGAGTGTCTAGTCAAAAATTCACATTTTTGCTGGAGCCTAAAATTTCTACTTGAATGCCTGAATAGACTAAATGTGAGAAATAAAACAGAGCCAAATAGAAGGAAAAAAACAGCAATAAGAGATGGTGCAGAACTGCAGACTGCCACAAGATAGAGAAAGTAAAAAACCCAGTAGTTCATAGAAAAGATACAAAACTCTGATTTTTATTTATAACTGTTCCACTGGAACTTAGTGCCACTGTGTTGAAGGCATATGGAAGAACCTTTGCTATGAAAGTTGATAATAAATCAGAACTCATTTACATCCTATCCTGCCCATTCCATAAAGAAGAATACAGAATCTCAAAAACCATACCAAATCACAGGAACCTCAGAAAGCTTACTAGTGGCTAAAGATAAATTTAAGCATTAAATAATCACTTCTCTAGTTAAAATATTCCATGCTGTATTTATAAACACAAGTAAAGTAGTTGAGCATAAATTTACATAATGAAAAAACCATAAAAGCCTCCCTACTACCAAGATTTCATTAGCAACCTGCTATTTCCAAAGAGTCTAATTTCTTCTGACTTTCATTGTGCCCACATATTCTACTGAAGATCTGGGGAGCTGCTACATGATACTTTGAAAAACAAACTTTTTGTGGTGAAAAAAAGTAATCAATGTGGTATCTTATCCCCTACATGCTATACATTTAAAGAAAGTAACTTTATCCATGCACATAATATCTGCAAGGAAGCCAAGTCCAAGCACTTACAGATGTCCACATCCATAACTAAGGCAACTGAAAAAAACCCTAATGTTTTGACTCCATCAACTACTAAGAAAAGTAGAATTAATGCTCAGAAAAAAAATGCAGGCTACACAACACATTCAGTTTGTCTCACCATTGAGTTCATATCTTAGAAAAGAGTACAAATAGAAAAATCTGCAATGTCTAAGAATTTTAAAACTCAATGATCTTCCACAAGACCTTCACAACTGACTTGCAAGGACATAAAAAGTTTGAATAATGTTATCCTATAGTTTTCTACACTGTCTTTGCTGACTCTCTAAGGTCAGAAATACAGCACTCTAAAAAGAGACCTACATTTCATCTTCAACATAGTTACTCTGCATTAAAATTTTGTAGAAATATGCTAATACAAGATCCTTATTGTCTGCATAATGACAATAAGAAACGAGATGTTAAATATTTTTTCTATTTAAGTGTTTCAAAATATGCCACAGACAGGTTTGAGTCTTTCATTTCAAATTGAAAACAAGTTTAATTTTAAGGAATATTTCCAAGGAAACTGTATTTTGAACATGTTAAACCCAGGTTTCAGGCTAATCCAGTTCTGCATAGAGAGGGAAAACTAAAAATAAATCAGGCAGTCATCTTGCAAAGTGCTTGAAACTGTTCCTCCTGTAACATTTTGCTTGCAATTCCTATAACGTTCTCAGAAAGATCCTCATTTACTGACATCCCTCTCACTTTCTGAAGTTGAACCATTTAATCTTGTGACACTTCTCCTTAAGCAGTAAAATCTTTTTGGAGATCATACTGTCAGAAAATAATATCTGCACAGAAAATAATATAATGTAAATGTAGGCTACACTAAAGTTATCATCTATCCTCTATGTGAATGAACTTTGTAAGAAAGAAACAAAAGATTTTGCAAGAAGCAGGGACCAAGAAATTAAATATATTCTCTTGACTTTCCTTTTAAATTAGAAATCTTAATGTCTAGCAAACACCAACAAAGAAATAAAATATATAGCTATAGTTTCAATGTTTCTGACCAGTTAAATACAAACCTCAAATAATCCTCTCATACATTTACTTGCTATTCATTTCTGTCAAACATCTGGTCTCATGCACTCAGGTAAAAAATGAATTATTTCTATTGTATAAGAAAAGATACACTTGGGGATTCATGACCAAATCTCTTCTTGCAGCTGCTACAATTCGAATGAAGACACTAATGAAAGAAAGATACTTCAGACATTATCAGATTCTACTCCACACATGTACTCTGCTAATAATGCAGCAAGACTTAGTCATATGTAAACAGAGACTGAGTGAAGTTTGCACATACTCTTAACAACAGCCTGTTCTTGTAACAAATAACTGCTGAGGACATAGCAAAACTATAAAAATAGGTCTTAAAATTCCACAGAGTCTTTACATTACATTAGTAGTGCACAAAACAAGTACAAATCAACCAGCAATTCACTATGTTCTATATTTTATTTATTGGTTTATGCTTTTGTTGTGAACAAGAAAATGGGTAGGCTAGATGCTAAAGAAAAAGTCAACTTACTGCAACAGAAACAATTTGCCATGCAAAAAGTATGGTTTCTGATTAAAGAGCTACACACACACGCTCTAGAAAACAACAAAGCATTTGTATTTCATCAATATCATTCAAACACACTGAAACAGCTCAGGCTAAACCATCAGTATAGGTGTCATGAAAACTCAAACTTAATTTTTATGGTATTTTGGTTCTGGATTGTTTTTCCTTTTTTTATTTCTCCACCCACTTCACCATATATGCAACACATACTACAAGATACTGCCAAAGCAACAGATGACATGCTTGTATATCCAGCCTTAAAAACCAGACATAATGTAACAGCTGCCTAAAGCCTTACTACCACTGCTTTACCAAAAACATACTGACTACTTGCATGAGTTGCTGTAACATTTTGGTGCAGAACATTCAGCAGAACTTGCACATGCACTAAAAAGCCTGTCTGTGAAGATGTGTATTGGTATCACCACACCACAGACTAAACAACCGTGCTTGAGGAAGAGTAAGCTAAGTGCTAGCTGCTAAAAGTATACAGCCTTTCTAAACTTAGCTTTCATTGCTTCTTCTACATAGCTTAGCACTTCCAATTCTTGTTTTCATTCTTTAAAAAAAGTGGGGGTGTTCAAGGCCAGGTTTGGTGGAGCTTTGAGCAACCTGGTCTAGTGGAAGGTGTCCCTGCCCATGGAAGGGGGGGTTGGAATGAGTTGATCTTTAAGGTCCCTTCCAACCCAAACTGTTCTGTGATTCCATGATATTGCATTTTGAGCATATATTTTCCTCAGCTGTTCTCAAAAGCACTGTTTAGAAGTAAATGGCATTACCATCATTTGCCTATTCTTAGTGATTGTATTTACAAATCAATGAATAAGAATGGACAGAAATGTAAGACACTGAGGATAAAAGCATTTTCCCCAAAAGTTAATTTTCCCTGGAAAAGAAACAGACAAGTCTCTTCTGGTGAAATATTTAAAAAGCAAAAAAGCTGTATTTCAACTAAAATTAAGTGGGCATAAGCTCCTACCATGACCTAAAGTAGCATTCCTATTGTCCTGGGCCCAGATGCTTGTTTCTGCCCCAAGTTTCCCTCTCTTTTGCTGCCACAGGTACTCATTGAAGTGATACAAACAGTCATACTGGGGAACAAACCTGGATGAAAACTAACTCGCTTCTGAGGCCAACTTTTGGAGAAAGGGTTGCCCAGTTTGGTTTACCAGGAAGCTGAAACAAACAGTCACAAACTGGGGACATGAACTCACTGAGTGTTCAGAGGCTGCTGCTTCTCCTCAGGGCCAAATCACCACAAAGTCTTTGAATTACAGTTTAGAGTAAGAATTGCAAACATTAAAGAAACATTGCCCTGACTGGAAATGAAGAGGTTAACTACAAAACTAACAAGTCTGAGACTGAAATTCATGTAGAAATGGATGATCACTCCATAAACCATACACACATAATCTGTTTATAACAAAGTAGTGAAAGGCAGTTTGCTTCTGAAAGCCAGGTAGGCCAGTGAATACCCTTGAGACCATCCCTGGGCAAAGAGAACCAGAGTATGCTCATGGCCAGTATGAAACACCAAAGAGTGTGACCTAAAGCTACAGCAAAGGTCACAGATTCCAACTGAGAGAAATTATAGATGAGACCTCACCGTTAAAGAAGGACATCAGCAGTTACAGCACAAAGCTTTTGGACTTGTGTTTACAGGAACTATGATGGAATCATGCAAGTATCTTTAGTTGTGTAAAATAAGGAAACACTAACTGGTATCTGAAATAAAATATTAACTGGTCATCTGTAAGGCAGATGAATTACTGCTTTACATAAAGACAGATGACCAAAATATGTAAAGCACTAACACAACTGAACTCAGCAAAAAGCAACATGAGAAAACTGAAATCAAGATTTGAGAGACACACTGGAAAATGCCTCATTTGGATATGCTCACCTGGCTAAAAGAATGACCATCACGATGGTAATTTTTGGAAAGTGAGGGGACAGTACAGTATTGTAACACATTTACAGACTAAGGCTTGTAAGAATAGGTCCACAGGACTGAGTACACCCTTGGCAATCCAGGAATGGGAATGAAAAATGTCGTTTGCTTTAGTTAAGCTCCTATTCTAGAAATTTAGATGAAATTAGAGTTCCATGTAAAAGGCAGCACTGTGCATACTCCCTTTAGTACTGCCTTAAAAAATTACATAACAAAAATTATGTATGTTACTTCTGGTTCTCTGACAGATCAATTTCAAATGAGGGCTGCAATAAGAGTTTACAAAGATTTAATTTAAAACTAAAACACCAGAATTTTTGACAGTACTTGCTGCAATTGACACATGTGTTTACTTATTTATTTTCAAACTGACTGGACACTTTGGTAGAGATGTAGGTATAAGCTACTGCAGATAACAGTTTCCTTCCTACCATGCTTTCTAATCATCATCTTGGTACTGTTCCCCATATTTACACCTGTTACTCATCTACTGTTACCACCTCCAAACGCTCAAGTCGCTGTCCACAATGTTCCACATGAAGCCAAACAAAACAAAGCAGAGTTTAAAAGGAGAATATAAATAAACAGAAGCTGTTTTTTTTTCAAGACATGAAATTAAGAAAGAAAACTGAAGAACAACACAAAATATTTGCAAAGCAACATGAGATTTGCTTAGCACTTTTAACAAGAATTTAAAAGATAATTATTTCACATATCTCTGCTGCATGTAGCAGCACATAAAAAAACTTGGGACTCCTCAAGCCAAACCCTGTACAAATATCAAGACAGTTTTTTTTTAATTTTTTCATCTGTTACCATCAGTTGCTGCATGACCCTATCACACCACACTGGGGTATCAAAAAGCAACTTCAGTCTTCATCTATTCTGCAGCACCAACCTCCATATCCAGTTCTTACTTCCTAATAAACCTGTTTTCACACTTTCTTCTTCAGTGTGTTCCTAATGCCCTAAAAGTTGGTCATAAAATTAACTTATTATGCACCTTCAAGACAGTTACCCCTCCAAATACATAAAGAATGTAATGATCTAGGTCATCAGTGTGACAAAATCAGTGCTGTTCTTGCACACAGACAGCCACAACCACCCCTACTGGAAGCCATGCTCTAAGCTAAAAAGAGCTGTGCTTCTTCAGAGAAGAAGAATCATCTTTGTGGATTGCTCTGCTACTCTGAGATACCTAAGTTCAGACTCCAGGAGTGGCACCATCAAGTGCTACAGTAATAGAAAAAATAAATCTCCTAAGTAGGTTGTGAGTAAAGGTTTTTGGTGATTCAAGGCAAGTCATGCTAAGTAGGGCACACAAGCAACAATGCTGTTAGACTTATAGTATTGCATGGACTAAATGCTTGAAGCTGAGTTTATTTAAAAAAATAAATATAAGTAGTAAAGGCTACTACCAAAGGGAACTCCAAATAAACACCACTAAATTATCCACTGACATTTATGAAAATTGGAAACTGTACTTCAGCTTGCAGATAGATATCAGAGTTGCCTAGGGTAGTCTAGGATTTATTTTAAACACCACTAAAAAACACAGCTGCAATGCTTCCACAGCTAGGCTAAGACCTTGAGAACAGAGGATTTTGCAACAGTAAGGCATTTTAGCTAATTGACCCTATTAGTTACATGCTGGTGTTCTACAGATATGGTCTTCCTGAACTCTTGTTCCCACTACCAGATTCCAAGGAAAAAAAGAATAACAAAACCTTGGTAAAAACGTACCTGAAGCAAGCCAGGTGAAAAATAACTAATAAACCCTATCAGATGCAACCTGGTTTCTACAGTCCTATTCTATTTCTCTGCAATAAATTCCCCAGCTTACTTAAAAGAGAAAAATGTATTAGTTTGAAACCAGTGCAACACTGTACTGTAAGACATTCATCCTGCCTTTGTCTCAAAGACCTCTTGGATCTGAAAAGAGGGTCTAGAGATACATTACATCCAGTGAAATTCCAATCTTGGCTCCTGCTCTTTATCAGCCAAGGTAGATTTGGCTTTAGCTCTGTTCACAGTATTTCCCAGCATCCTTACTAACTTACATGATGAAAAAAAATAACATCTCAGTTCATTATGCAGTTAATGTTGCATAAAGTGACACTAAAAAAGGTCATAAGGATAAAGCAAGGACAAGGCAGTATGTATTATCATTAATTGAAAAAAGTACCCACCATTTTTTTGTAGCAATCTCAGCAGGAAACTTCCTAAGTCTTAGCTGTGTACATCTCACAAATAATCATTTAAACAACAAAACCTTGAAAAACTTTACTCACAAGGTGTTTTTTTCACTTCTGTAGGAGTGCTTTGTGTGGCCTACTGAATTAGAAATTACTAAAATCTAGCACAAATATCTAAGGTAAAGTCTTAGAGGAGCTATGTAAAATGATATCCCCACACATGTGGGCACTTCTTGAAATTCATCACTTCAAAAAAGGTACCTTCCAAACCAAGTAGGCAGAAACCTATTTCAAGAAGAGATGCACATCACTAGCAAATCACATTAAGTCATCTTTCCTTAACTGTTTAGCAACAGGGCATTTTTTTTAAATGTTTCCTAAAATGAAAAAAAAAACCCACCAAAACCAAAAACAAGCAAAAAACCCCCCAAAGAACCCCAACGAACCAAACCACCCACAAACAAAAAACAACACCCAACAACACAACAGGCATTTCTAAAATTGATGGCAAAATATTACTTGAAATACTAATTTCTATCATTTCAAATAAAAATAATTAGATCTCCATAGTGTGACAAAAGTAGTTCCAGATGTAAGTTCTTCATATGAAAGAAATCCACCACAGGTAACTTTTGGGAACAGAAATAACAACAAACTCATAAATGCCCCTACAAAGAGCAGCAGTACTTAGAGGCTTATTCTTTCAGCACATGTTTATACAGTACTGTCAGCAAAACAAAAAAGTTTGAATACTGTTTATGACTTACAGAAGGACTTATGGAACACTGGGAAATTGAAAGAAAAACTGCAACAAGACAAAGAAAAAACAAAGGTACTGAATTTCATCCAAAGAGCTACAACAGGGTTCTTTTCTCTCAAGATCCATTTTCACAACAGGACATAAGCATCCACAACATGCTTGTACAGTACCTAGAACAGGGACATTCAGTCCTGACTAGAACCTTGAAGTAGAACCAAAGAATATACTACAGCACACTGGAAAGAAGTACTGCCTAGATAGTCCTATATAGGCAACAAAATCAATGTGTCAGGATTAAAACACACCCTCTATCAAAAGTGAAAAGATGAAAAGGAATTAAGGTGGTTTAGCAAGAATCTCATTAGCACTTCAAGACCTTCCCAGGTGAGATTCTATCTGCCTCAGTAGACTTAAAAGCATTGTATCACTTGTGCTTCAATAGATTCATAATTCAGACAGATTCCAGGAAGCAGCAGCTTATTACTTATCAACTCTACTTCTTTCCAAATACCCAGACACCTATTCAGAACATTCCCCTTTACTCTTACTACTGCCCATCAACAAATACCCTTAAGAATAACTGTTTCAAAATTCATATGACATCCATGAAAAGACCACACTGGTCTTAACTGAGATAAGTTGGTCTGCTGTACACCCTAAAAACTTCCTAAAACTTACATGGAAGTCTGTAAAATCCATACAGCTAAAAAACCACCACCTTTAAAAGTAAGAGCAGGGTGCAACTATGGTTGTTCAAACCCTAACTCCTTTGTCAAGAAGAAATGAGATGATGTTATGGTATTTATTGTGTACATTGATTTGTGGACAATAAATACCACAATGAACTCTCTTAAAACAACCAAATATAAACCTGCAACTTCTCAAGAATAAGGAATTAAGTTATATAAAGTAGTAAACCATGAAAATATGTTTTGATACCGAAGACATCTGTTGACTTAAAAAAAGGTGATGCGAGACAGTATTTCAAGCAATAATTAATTAAAAATGCACTTAATGCTTACCCATCTCTTCCCTTACTGACAATTTTAACTTCAAAATAGTATATGCCACAGGCTGCAGGTATAGGATGTGTAGCTCGAACAGAAGCAGCATCTTTTGGTGTTTTTCCATGACCTGAAAAACAACAGCATTCAAAACACAACGAAAATGTATTTTAGATCATTGCAGAAGACTCAAAGGTATGCATGCCAACTACTCAAAACATAGGGCTTATATAATGAGCTAGCAGTACACAATATCTTAATCAGCCCGATTTTTATGCTAGAATATTTTCTTCCAACACCAAATTTTCATTGTACCTGTACTGCAACAAGCATGCTATGAGAAGTTCTGGATATAGTATTCTAAAAGCTCCTGCAATTATTTGAAGGGAAGCCAGAAAAAAATTTCACCACTGTAAAAAACATAATGGACAAAAGCCCACCTGGGTTTGAAAGAACTGTATGACTTTTCAAATGCACAGGGCTCACTCATTTTTACAGACTGAAACATGACATGCTTCTGAATCTACAAGTTATTTAAGATACTTTAATTCTAATGTCCTTCAGAATAAACATCAGTCATTACATAGAACATACTACTCGTCATTGACTTCCATTTTCTGAACCTTTTTTCAGGACAGCATTAAGTGTTACAGCCTGCAACTGCAACTGAGTTTTTCTCACAAGGCTCACTATGTATTAGCCCT
>WEIV01024273.1:4071-15568 GCA_013390005.1 Calyptomena viridis
ATGGAGAAGACATTTCAAAGCACTTTCTAAAGTGGATTCAGCATTTATATGCAAACCACAATCAGCCAAACAAAATAGAGGGAAACATTTCCTATTACAAAGTTCACCTTAACATCAGCTTATTGAAGCAAGGTAATTAAAAATTAAATCGAAGACCAAAGACTAATTTGGCAGGGTACTTCTTTGACTGGAGAGTACCATTCCTCAATTATGTGTGCTTCCTTTATCTATCTCTGCTGCAAACATATTACAACCAGCCTAAAATATCTAGAAAAGGCTTCAAAAGTTTCAAATTTATTAAACAAATGAAAATATGATAATGCTCTCTCACTAACATGTTTCAATGACTTAAAGTGATGACTAAAAACTCTTTTCTATACCACTGTATTTAGAGAGGGCCACCTAAAGCCCTACTTGTTGTAATGACACCACCACGTGTCACAAAGTAGAAGTCTTTTAGAGGAAGGTCTTTGCTACAGACACTTGATATTCTTAAGTCAATCAACTTTGAAAGCATTCCTTGCAGAACCATTTCACAGTGACACTCCTCTGTATTTTCTCCCTCTTCATAGCAAAAATTTGAGTGAAGAAAATCTAAGCTTTCTATCAAGCCAATTCAATGTTCAAAATTCTTTCACGTACTGTGTCTGTTGATAGAGACAAGTCAAAATGCCCTGAAAGTCTGGTTCTCATACCAAAGGTCTCCATATATTACTTGAATATATGGCCTAATCTCCATTTCTGGTCTCCTGTTTATCTTACTGGATTTCTTATCTCAGAGACACATCCTGTCAGAATTTGGTGTAACACAGATTAAACTGTATGGCCTTCCAGTGAAATCCAAGCAATAACTTTACACTGCCATAAAACAGCCTAACAAAGGGCATGAGCCCACAGTGACATTAAAATAGCAACAATTTTGAAGTAGTTGTGACTCCAATCTATCTGAAAACATCAGTTAAGTGTTAATGATATGGCTCAGATTCTCTGTGAGTAAACTGCAGAGGATAAAATGTTACATTATTACTCTTTTTATTAAAAAACACAAATGATGTCAGTATTACATTAGGTCAGTAATTGGAAAGTTTTATTCTGTGACAAAAAAATCTAGTTTTGCCACAGATACAAGCTTAAATCCAGATACAGGATTTTTCACTTAGAAATTAAAAAACTGATGCCTATAAGCTCATAAAGCTCTGCAGACATAATCTGCAAGAATCCATTACCAAACCCCAGATTAACACTCTTAACTCCTAGATTCTGAAAATACCTACAAATAATGCCAAATATTTAACAGAACAAATAGGCAAAAATATACATGCTGTGTGCAGGTGAGGCAGAAAGTTCCAGGAGTATCACATAAAAAAAAAATCACAATTTTGCTATGCTCCAAGTCAAATCAGTGTTCTCTTCCTTTTTCCAACTGAGATAAAGGTGAGACTATTTTAGCTAAAGAAGCCAACATTTACTACTAAAAGTACATTTTGCTCGCAGTCAAAATTATGTTTGTTGTAGTAGTTTAATCTTTTTCAAGTGAGTAACTTTCTTTGAATTTTTGCTTGCAAAGTAATCTGTCTTCCATCAATGAGAATCTGTGCAAATTATTAAAATAAAAAGGTTTTCAAAGTAATGCTGTTCCTAACTTCCTTCATTTATATTTGACTTCAGGCTTATTTAATATGCTCCCATGTAGATAAAAGTAGCACAATTCTGTTTTCATGCTGGGTGGCCAAAAGGTTAAACATCAAGTTCCCAGTGTGGGAAAATCCCAAAGCAGACAAAACCGTTTTGATGCTTACTGAAGTTGTATTTCTAGCAGATAACTTAGATGTAGTACAGACAACAATTCTGTTCGTTGATCCTGCTTCACTGAGATAAGGACATTACTATACTAAAGTATTTACAAGCACAGAAGGCTGGAATGTGTTTCAAATGGTGTAAAAAGGACCATGTTCGAGTACAATTCTGTTACATGAAATCCTTGGGTAACAGTGGTTAAATACAGCTATTCCAGAAATCCTCCAAAGTAAGTATTGTGCTAAAATACTCTCCAACAGTCCTTCTTACATTAGTTTCACATGGAAGTTACTTAACCTCTAGCAGATCTTCAAGAAGCTTTACTCTTGTGTGTACATCCTGCTACACGCCCACATGCTTCACTGCATGCAGCACTAAAACATAGTAGTAGCTGGATCTGTCCATCCCAAATGTGCATCATAACACTATGGTTAACACAGAACTAACGATGAAAGGTAAACCTTCCTTTTTCTTCAGCATGGCTCTCACTACAATTGGCTGGCAAGCAAGATTCTTCTCAGGATAGTGCCAGTAAGGAGCTTCAGGTGCGATCAGCCAAAGAGCAAACCATCTTCCTACATGTGGCAATTGATCTACAACACAAAATACACAATTCGTACGGAAAAACATATGCTGCAACTGGCTCTTGTAAAAATGATGCTTATGCATCTTTTGGAACAGCATCTTCTTTGAGCAGATAGGAGAGTCTCCTCCCTAGGGGAGTTTGCCTTACTTTTTGGAGTTAAAGTCTTGTTCTTCATTTCACAGGGATGGAAATACATGATGTAATGCACTTAGAAATGTACTGCTACAAATAAACTTGACCTTTTGAGTATTTCCACAAAGAGGAAGTTTGACAGTACTGCTGAGGTACTAGGGAAAAACCCTCTGGAAACATCTGAATTATGCAGCTTCCTTCTGGAAATGAATGTGCCTTCAAGAAATGTAATAAAGTACACATTCTGTGTCTGTCTCTCACTGCCCCACTTTTAATTCCTAAATCACCTCTTAAGGAAGTGATTTTCAGAGAATATCTCCTAAAAATAAATTGAGGCCTGGCGTTCATTGCCCTTACACAATGACATGATCACAGGAAGTATCTCTTAAGAGTGTAAAGAGGCATCACTGGTATTTCCAAGACCATTTTAGTAAGTTTTACTAATAACACTGGACTTCTGGAGGTAAGAACCTAGAAGACAACATTAATTCCTCTGAGGAACTGTGACACTGGATTTTGTGTTTAGAAAGTTGCTGTTATTTCTCTGAAAGAAACATGATACACAGCTGTTCCATTAAGGTAAATACTTCCTAAGAAGCATGTTGGATCAGAGGTCTTCTTGGGTCAATTCAGTCATCAGTACAGAGAATCTGTATGAAAATAACAGTTCTTTCAAAGAGACTTCTGCTCTGCATAAGCATCTCCTAGACATCATCTGCATAAAGCAACCCCTACTTGTTGGGGACAGGTGAACCCAACTTACTGAAGGGAGATTCCATACCATAGAACTGTGCTTAGTAATAAAAGCTTCGGGGAAGAAAGAGAAAAACAGACACACATATTCAGAGCAATGGCATTTGTCTTCCCAAGTCACCATGATGTGCAATGGAGTTCTGCTTTCCTGGGGATGGTTGAACACCTGCCTGCCCATAGGAAGCAGTGAATGAATTTATTTTGCTTTGCTTGTGTGGCTTTTGCCCTGCCTGTTAAACTGTCTTTATCTCAACCCATGAGTTTTCTCACTTTTACACCACCAATTCTCTCTCCCATCCCACTGTGGGAGGGTCAGCGAGTGGCTGTGGTGCTGTGTGGTGCCTGCTGCCAAGGTTAAATCCCAATGCTATGGATGAGACAGCCACGACTATCTTGAATACTTCCGAACACTCAAGAGTATCTGAATATCTTACATTGTGATACTGTTTTCAGCTGTAAACTTGTTATGTGTTGACCATTAAAAATTAAATTATCCATTGTCAATGTTTCAGAACATTATTTTTTGAATGAACACAACAGCTATGGGAGGAGATAGATTTCTTTTTGCCACATTTAAAAAATGTTTAAGACTCTGTCATATCTATACATTATGGCTGTCTGAGTTTTAAAGGCAAGGATTTCATGTTTTGCAGGGGCTGGTCACTTTAGTGTCAGGACTGAGGAGGTTTTTAGTGGTTATTCTGCTCCCCAGGGGTGATGCAAGAAACCATCACAGTAACTGCTTCCCCAGCTGCTGTAGAGCTCTATACCAGCACATTGACAGCAAAGACACCACCTTCTTTTTGCTTCCAATGATCTAAGTAAATAGCATTTGAGAAAAGAATGATGCTAGAGGGAAGATTAAGGAAGAACACAAATGAAAAAGTTGGAATGAAGTAGGAAAGTGTGGCTTGGATGGAAGGAGGGAAAAAAAAAGCTGTTGCATGATTTGCTTTGGTGGAATGAAAAGCAGAGTGAGACTGAAAGTGAAATGGGGAGCTAGGGAAATAGGAGAGAGGGGGAAGGACAAACCTAGAAAGCCACATAAAGCAGTGTCAGACTTGGTGCATCAGGAACAAAGAAGAAACATCCAAAACCAGCTGGAGAGGATCTCAAGATACTTGACCCTCATCATTTGTTGTTGGTCAGTACCTGACAGAATTGTAAAACTCTCCTAGCAAAACATGTATCACAGTTCCATCAAACGCATCTATACAGAAGCTGCAGGTTATCATTCTCCAGCCATTAGACTAAACACTAAACTCTGCTGTAGATCCCAGAGCTCCAGCCTTGATCCTAGTAACACTGATACTTTAACAACTTTTCAAAGCAAATTTTCTACTTCCAACATTATCATCCTTTTTAAACTGTTAAACTCTATTACAGTTGCAAGCTCAGCACTTAAAATTAGGAATTTAAAAAGTTATTGTCACTACCATGAATACCATTCAGTTCCTTTTTGCACCTTTGGAAATCTGTAGTGAGTAAGTTGGTGCTCATCACAGGTCTAGAGAGCAATTACAAATGGATCACAAATACAGCCCATGGTCAAACTACTCTTGGTACTTGACCATCTAGATCCTCTTTCAAAAGATGGTCTTTCCTCACTGCCATACATGCTTTTCTGCAGCATGAGAGCTAATTATAAAAAAAAAATTATCAAAAAATCCCCCACTACCTCAGACCAAAGAATCCACAGCTATTTGATTCTCATTTTTGGGGTGCTTAAATTGAAAGGATATTTTTTTTCAGGAACGTTGAGCATTCAGATCTGTAATCTGAAATCAATGAGCACCATCGTTCAAAAACAAAAACCTGCAACATAAGGCCAGTATTCTGAGATGTCAGTCTGTGCATTTAGTCTGGCCACACAAACTATGTTGACATATTTCAAGTTGATCTTTCAAATTTGCTGCTCTGCAAATGGAAAATCAAATTAATTAGAGTCCTTTTCCACACAGGATCATGGTGTTTGTCTTCAAAAAACAGCCACTGTATACATAGAAAATATATTTTACATTAACTAAAATCTAAAGTTAATTCTGAATTTGCAACCTCACTATAGTGATGTATCAGAAAACTCACAATTATATGTACTCCTAATTTCGTTGACTTTTCAAGGGTGCAGCAGCCATACTTTCCCTGAAAAACGACTGAGAACTAAGACTGGTTAAGAAAAACAGTGTTAAGTTCTGTCAAATCAAAACAGTATGAAAACCTGGAAGTGTTTGTCTTTAGTCCTCTGTGCCACAGTAATACACCCAAGACACAAGTACACGAATAATCAGAAATACTTGGCTCAACTTCCCTTCATAAAGGATGCTGCCAACAGAATCTGCATTTCAGCTAACGACAGGGCAAAAGGGCTAATAACGTTCATATTTAAGCCCAAGGCCTCTGTTGCAAAAATGTAGATCCTGTTCTCAAAGACAGTATAAAATAACCTTGATATACAGAAAGCAGGCCATTTGCACCACTGATTTCCAGTCTTAGCAGACTCCATACTGACAAACTGCCTAATCACAGCTCTTGACATTTTTAAATGAAAAACAACACCCAAACCCCTATCATTACCATACGTTACATACACCACGGTGCAGTTTCTCCCTATCACAGGGAACTTAATTTTCCAGGTTAAAGTTAACTGTTTCTTGTTAGCCCTGGTTACTCAGTCTGTGTTTTCTCTGAATTAGTCCAACTGAAGTGTTATGTGTCATAATGCTGCCACTTCTTAAGAAGGTCTGCCTAAACCTTTCACTCTAATTTTATGTTAAAACGATAATTGTCCTAAGTATAACTAAGCTGAACTCAGGTTTTGCGCTGCCAGAGCTGTTCCATTCGCAAAACAGCACTGTCTATTAAAGAAAGATTCGATTAGGAGAGGACGAGAGACGAACGCAGGGTTCAGGCTGAAAGGCACAACCAAGGCGCGCCAGTGCCCGCTACTCGCATCCGCGCCCCGGCGACAAGCCCGTCTTTACCGATGGGCGACAGCAAAGTCCGTCTCTCCCGACGGGTGACGGCTCCTCCCGGGGCCCTGCCTCGCCTCCCGGCCCGGGGCTGGCTCCTTGCAGGGTCACCTCTGCGCCACAGCCCGGGAAGCGCCCTCCCGGCCGCCCGCCCCTCGCAGAGACGGTTCCACTGCGAAAGGACACGCACACACCTACCGTCTCCTTGGCGGCGGCCGCCACGGGGATAGGGAGNAGTGTCGCGGGTGCCGCATCGCGGGCGGCGGCACGGGCTCCGCTGGCGGTGGGTGTGCCGTGCCGGTGGCGGGACGCCGCCGAGGTAGTGGAGATACGAGGTGGTCAGACCAAACGGGAAGAACGGGCACGGCCCCGGATCCGCGCAGTTTAAGCCCGAGTGCCTGGGAAAGGAGATGCGCGGGAAACTGCCGTGACCGCGGGCGAGCTCGCGCGTGCTCGGTAGCGCGCTCCGGAGCCTCCCTGCGGGATTGCGTGGCCGCGCTCCCCCGGAGTGGAGTGGGGGTGCAGCACGACCCGTCAAATGTGTCTTTGCCATGTCGGCAGCCTCTCTGATAAATACTCTCGACGGCGGGCAGCCTCTTTAGCATAACCCGGCACTAGTTAAAGACCAGTTGTGAAAGCTGAGCGTGGTCTTTTGTCCGTGCTGGAGGATGGGCGATACACCTTGTCAGACGTTTCATGTTCCTTCGTACAACCTGCATCACCACCCACATTTAACTCGAAACTTCATAAACTGCAAATATTTTAAGACTCACCATACCTTATGGCATTTTTTTCCGCAGTCTTTTTCTTCTTTATGTAAGTGTCTTTTTCCCAAGTTTCAGCCCATTATCCTTTTTTCCCCCTAAATCTTTGATGGCTTTGTATATTATTATGAAAAATATTTCAGAAAATACCCAGACTGTAACTCATTCTAATGGCTTTAAGACACTCACGCATTTTCATTTTCTAAGAAACATTTCAGTGACATAGTGACAAAAGTATGGCCATGTTTGTCAACTGACAGTCTGTCACATCATGCAACTGTAAGCAAGGCCAGCATTGAATTACTTCAGAGCTATAGCTGGAAAGGCAGGTATATGGGCTGAATGATAGATTTACTGCATTTCTTTCAATATTTCATAATACTGTAAGCAGATTCGTCCCTGGAGTAATTTTTCCTTAGGCTTCACTTTTCCCATCAGTCAAAAACTAACACTTTTTTGGGGTTGTTGTTTTTTTTTTTAGTATATACTGCTTTGTTTTGTAGTAGGTACTATATATGATTCCCAGTCAAAAGTCATCTCTCTGAATATGAGCTATAACTCTACTAAATTACTAAAGGCCAATGTAAAGGCAAATATTTCAGTGGCAAGGCAATAATAGTTTCAGACATTTAGTATGACTAAAACTCAAGTACTTTTTCCTGCATTTACATGACTAAGCATCAAATCTGTAACATTTTGTAGAATGTGGCTCTTGAATCTTTTCAGTTCTAGCTGCCTCATTAAGAGACATAATTCATCAATACAATTGCCTTTTTCAGATAGTCTAGCTTTGCTGTTTGACTAGAAAAGAAATTAGTTTTGTGATTTTGTGATTTTTGTGATTTTGTCAATGTAGTGTTCCAAAGTAAACCTGCTAAGAGCTCATGAGTCACTTAAACTGTGAACATGAACCATGATTTATCTCCCTGTTCACATTGTTTCCCTGAAATTGGTAAGACACATTTTAATGACTTTTCAATAACACCTTTAGGCTAAACTTTTTCACTTCAAAAAATCCAATACACATCTGCAACTACTTACACCTGGGTATGTTAGTCAGACCTTCCTTGGTGAGCTGTTTGCTTAGGAACAAGAGCAAAATTTATTTGTGCAGCATGTCAAAAAACATAAGCTGTCTGCACATCTTACAGACACAGATTCAGAAAGCATGTAATTTAAATAAGTCAAGGTGGTTTTAATCCAATGATTCACTTCGAAAATTAAAAAAGTTGCCAAATGAGACATTTGAATGTTGATATATGGAAATGGTCTATTCTCACTGGATGTAACCATGTAAATGAGTGCTCACTAGCTAGCTTCTCTGCCCCATTCTGCTTATACAGGACTTTATTCACGTGTGTCCACAAAAACATGAACAAAATCACAAATCTTAAAAAGCACTATGAATTTCTATCTTCATTTAAAGACATAAAACAAAAACCAAAGGTGTAAAAAATCTGGAACTCTCTTCCAACAGGAAAAGAGTTTTTTCAGCATTACTTTTCCATCATCTGAATTCTTGTAAATAGGTAGATAGATTCATATATACATGTATGCATACATACCTGCAACTGTATTCCCGTTCATGTTCAGCAGAGAAAGTTGTGAATGTTTTTTAAATCTGCATGTAAAGCATTTAAAGGCTTTTGATCATCAGATTATAACGTGATTTGTACATGGAGCTTTGGAAAAGGTTCTGTTCTTTCCTTTCTAGTAAATTCTGCACAAAAATATACCTTATTTCACTCAGACTTTCACTGCACAGAAAGACACTCATTGTAACTTCCACATGTTCTGCTTGCCTTGTTGAAAGCAGTCAACCATGTTTTCTTGTCCAAATCTAGGAAGAATCTGGAACTGATTATGATGCACAGGTATCCCTAGCTGGACATATTCCTTTATGTTTTACTTGGTGTTTTTTGTTCCACCAAATGTTTTCTTTCTCATGTATTCATGAACTCTCTCAATATTTTGTTATGTCATTAAAAATTTGTAGCTATCACAGCATTGTTGTAAGGGAATTCTAAAATTAGTAAAAGTACAATAAATTGCAGGACATTTTATAGCAATCAGGATTTTCATAAATATATAGATATCTGTCTCACCCTATATATATAGTCTATCTATGAAAGATTTCAGTCCATTGCTTTGTCCACTCCCTTTGTAGGCACCAGGTTTTGCTTATGACAACATACTATTCTCAGGAAATATACAGTAATTATATTGTCTATAGAAGCCCTGACTACTTGCTATGGAAATAAAAACTCCACCATGTATATATTTGTTCAATGACACTGAAAGTGCCGTCTCTAGGAAGTATATTAGAGAGTTGATTAGATTGTACTGTATACTTTAAGTTGAATTATGTACTTTTGTAAAAACACTCTTCCAAATTATTTAACTTCCCATGGTATAGTCTCAGAAGGTGCAAAAAAAATCTTTAGCGTTATCTTTTCCTGTCACATGACTAGTGCAAACACCCACACAAAAAATCTTATCTTTTTGTTACTTTTCTGGTACTTTATAAAACAGCATAACCGGTTTAGTGCCCAGACATTAAAGGCTCCACTCGGAAAAGATCGATGTTATATATTCCACTCTACCTTAAATATTTCCATTAAATAACAGGAGAGATTTAGCCACAAGAGTCTTCCAGTGTGTGAGGGCTGAAGATTTTTTTTTTTTTAAAAAACACACAACCCTTCTCTACTGGGGACAGTGATGCCATCAGACCAGAAAACCCGTATACTCTTTGTAGGACTCGAGCATTCTGCTGGGTCCTAGGAAGAGTATCTGTACAGGAGCATCTTTAGGCTTAGAAGAATATACCTCCTTCACTTAGTTGTACCATCCTAGTGCATGTCCTCCAACTTAGCAGCTGCGCTGAACAGTTTGATCTTGATCTGCCAGTCACGTCAATAAAAATACTTGATGTGTGTTTCAAACGTTTTAGGTATATTTGAGTAATCAGTGTACAGGCTAATTGAGAAATAGGTGCCATATAGATTATTCAACTTTGATCTATTTCTTTGATTTAGCACTACAATTAAGTACATTTGCTTCAAAGAGAAATCTCATTGGTTGATGTTTTACACTGATGTGATAATGTTTACACAGATGTGCTTTGAAATCTCGATTATGGTGGATTTTTGGGTCCCACCACATGACAGGCTCCTGTTACGTGAAAGGTAAAATAATATAACATCTATCTGTAACTGCCTTCAGAGCAGGTCTGCCTGTGCTCTCTTCTGAGGTGATTTATCTGATCATTGTATTTAGCATTAATTTTTTCAGTTTTAAATCCCTCCACAGTAAATCACTTGCTTTAAAGCAGCCTTTTTATAATTCAGGTGCACACGGGGCAGTACTTAGGACTGCAGTGATGAAAAGGTGTAGCATTACCTGCTTTAAAGCACCTGCCAATTAATTAGCCCTATACTCTCCACAGCAAATAAAGGTAAGCAATCAAATCCATTTGATCTCTCAGATTTAGACTGTGACTGAAAAGGCCATGAAGCAAGACGGGAGAACTAATCTCTCATGATTCTCTGCCACTTTTTTGTTTAAATGAAACCTTAAACCACCAAGTGATTCTCTCGAACTTTTGAAAGAATTGACTATGAAAGATCTTTGCATTTTATACTCTAACACTGTTTTAACATTGGCAAGGAACTGCATTGCGTTCCTAAATGCTAAGATGGGTCATGTTGTTTGAGCCCTAAAATCCATTAGACATTACAGAAAAAAAGGAAAGAGAGCAAAAGTTAAAGTCTTAGATTTAATATAGCATTGTTTACCATTGCTGATAATGAACGAACATGTATTCCACCAATACATTTGCATGCTTGAGCCATTCTACTTTGGAGATGAAAACAGTGCATGTGCTTATCTGGAACAGGGCAGCAAAGTCCCAAACTGACTCTGTAGAAAGACAACAGGGAACTTTCAGGAGATGATATTGCTGATTTGTGATATTCTCAGATTTGTCTGTGGGCCAAATACAAAACCTAGAAGAAGAGGGATTAGATGAGCCCCCTCTCAATTCTTTTTCTCTGCAGGTTTTGAAATTATTTATCTCAAACCGCAGGACTGCCCATTTATATTTTAAGACCTCCTATCAATACCCAAATCCTATAGATCAGTTTCTTGTCACATTAATGATAAATGAAATGTGAGGGAGAATTTTCAGAGGGGAAAACACCTCCCTGACTATGCCAATTTCTTTAGAAATTCCCCTCCTTGTAGTTGAAGTGATAAAAGGGAAGGGTAATGCATGTACATTTTATTAGAGTTTTAGAAACACGGAGTAAAACTATCAGATCTTTGTTTTTTTCTTTCATGTGTGTCTGGGCAGGTCTAACCCTCAGGTAACGCCCTTTCTCCTTCTTCCCTCCTGCCTCTTCTTGCACCTGTCCTCCCGCTCCCGCTCCACTCTCCGCGGGGGCCGCACCCGCGCGTGTGCGCGCCCGCGAGTGACCGGCTGCGCGCGGCGGGGC
>WEIV01024273.1:15656-46465 GCA_013390005.1 Calyptomena viridis
GGACCTGGCGCACCTGCAGGGCATCCTGCGGCGGCGGCAGCTGTACTGCCGCACCGGCTTCCACCTGCAGATCCTGCCCGACGGCAGCGTGCGCGGCACCCGCCAGGACCACAGCCTCTTCGGTAGGCGGCTGCGGCACGGCCCCCGGCGTGTGCGCCTCTGTGCGTGTGCGGGTGTGTGTCTGAGTGTGTCTGAGTGTACCGGGACGTGAGCAGTCGTGCTCTTGGGGGGGAGCTGTAATGCTGGTGATGCTGAGGCAGGTGGATGAACCCTCAGTACCGGCTTCGCCTTTTTGCATTAGACCACGGGCTCTGCACCAGGGCAAGGTGGTGAGGGAGGGCTGCGCATCACATGAGAACCGTTTTTGCTCAGCCCGTGCAAGGGGGTCTATAAGAAAAAGCATAAGGCAGGTTTAGTGGAGTGGGAAAGGTCGACAGACCGATCCTTCTTATATTCGCTATTGGTATCGGCTTCCTGAGTCTTTGTAGAACAGGTCACGGACTCGAGCACGCCGATCCTTAGGCTGCATTGGACTGCTCTGCTTCACAGGGTGGAATGTTGAAGCAGAGGAGCCTAAAATGCCTCTTTGCTCAAATGCTCAAAATGCTTCCAGTCAGCTTTCTCGGCCAATAAACCCAAAGGAGGTGAAGACAACCCCAAAACGTAAATGTTTCTCTTGAATATGAGAGTAAATCCTAAATACTAGTTTTAGGAGCTGGACATCTGAACAAACCTGTCAGCTACATGTAAGTTTTGGTGTGTATTGATTTAAGAGTCGTAAAAAAGTGATTAAAGAGTTTCCTATCATCCTCCCCATAGTCAAAACAATTCGCTGTAATGGCTCTTAATTGCTTTTATAACTTGTGGATGTTTTAAGAAGTAGAAGAGGAGTAATCAAACAGTTCTCAGAAGGAAGATTTCCTACAGCATGTAAACATGAAATGAATCTTTGCATTAAAAGAAAAATAAAGTTAGCCTGAGAACTAACATTTAGTGGGCTTTTTAGAATTGTACTACCTCTATTCTGCCGTTATTCTCAGCAGATTTGTCTGATGTGGTTTCTTTGTGGGTTGTATCACCTGCTTATAATAGCTTTGGAAAAGGGTGGCTTTGAAAATGATATCAGAAAGACAAAATACCTCCACCTCCTTTATGCTTTAGGAACTAAAAAACTAGGATGATTTATGTGTGATAAAAGTTTTTAATGCTTACTCTTAGTAAAGGATTTCTTTTCCTTGCTGTTTGTTAATATAACTATGAAACCAGCCAAAGTTCAATTAAAATTCAAAACATTTTGACGTATTGCATAGTCCACACAGTCCGTCTGTCTGAGTGTGAAAACTGTCCTGAAATCATAAATAGTAAGTAGACAAAAAGTCATAACCAAATGCACTATTTTAAACTATTTGCCTTAGATTCAGATTTTTTTTTTAGTGTTTTGTGGGTATGTTGCTGAACGGCAAAATCATAGGTATGATTCTAGCACAACCTCTTTTTGAAGCTTTGTTTACATTGTTAACAACTTCTAAAAAGCCAGTTCACACATTCCCTTTCTTTCATGTTTTGTGTATACTGTAATCTGTGCATATCAATTGGTTAAGTATGTTGACTTACCCTTGCCAAATTCAGGCTTCAAATTGTACCTCATCCCTCAGATACTTTGTTTTATTAATATATATTACATTTTGGGGCAAATGTAATATAAATAATGCTATAATCCAAACAGTATCAAACCCCCAGCATATTTCATGTACTTAAAAAGTCTGCACTGAAGACAGCAAGTTGTGTCAAACAGGTGTGGGCCTATATGCTAGATAAGATGTCTGACAAATACTTTTCTGATTTTCTGTGGATAGATTGTGTTATATGAAATTCCCATCTGCACTTTGATTTCCATTCAAATGATCTAATAATGGATGTGGTTTTTTAAGATAATTCTACTTTAGAAGTAAAGTATATTTTCAGGGAGTTCAAACCTATCTTCCAATGTTTGAGTGGGTAGTTTAGCAAATAGTGTACAATCATTGTAGCATAATGCTGAATAAAATCCTTTCATATTCAACATTAAAAAGGTATTCTTGAATGGTGTAAGGTTCATGTTCATAGATGAGGCTTCTCAGACTGCTTTCCATTGTGTACATTTCCATATAGTATTTGAAATTTCAGAGAAACTAGACCACACTTTTTATAATATATACCTTTTCTTGTTTTCAATGGTGTTTTTGGATGCTACATATTGTGCTTACAAAATGAATTAAAGCAATCTTTTTTCCCCCCTCCAGGTATCCTTGAATTCATCAGTGTGGCAGTGGGACTGGTCAGTATTAGAGGTGTGGACAGTGGCCTTTACCTTGGAATGAATGAAAAGGGAGAACTCTATGGCTCTGTAAGTACCACTTTGATGTCAACTTGTACATCTTGAAGTACTGATTTGCTTCTTAACACTATGTAAAACCATCAAGAAACCAGCTGAAGTCATCTCAGCTTTCAAAACACTAATATCTTTTCCTTTTCAAATGTGTAATATAGTTTTGAAGTATACAGTGTATCTGTAGATTCTGACTAGAATATTTGTTTAAGAGTGAAAATAAGCTTGTACTCATTAGAGTTGGTTTGTGTCTGTCCAGCAAAACATAGTTGTAAAAATTTATACAATAATATCAGGGTAATACCAGTGCTATTCTACTTCTTTCAAGTCTTAAAACATCTTGAGATAAAATATTCTGTTTCTCCACTTTGGTTGTGGTTATTCCAGTTTAAAATGTGAGAAATTATGCACACCAGAAAGAACATAAGGAAATACTTTCCTGATCTGTTATTTTGCACCTCAGTCCCTCCACCAAATCTGATTTCTAGAACAGTAGATACATGAACTATATTACATAGAGTTCTGTCTTGGGGTAAGTCAGATGAATTTTAATTAAATCATAAATATGTAATGCTTTCTTAGAGTGAGTGTAATCTAATTCCTGTTTATATCCAAAATTGTGTATATACAGGCCCAGGTTTTCAAGCTTAGTGTCAGGTCTACATACCCTCCTTGGGTTTGGTTTGTTCACAGTTAAATGAACAGTAAGGCAACACAAAGCCTAAAACATTTTGTTTATTTTTATAATATATTTTTATATGTCTTCAGATATCTGGTAGCAGCTTAACTTATTTTTCTTTGCTCTTCCTTTCTGCAGGAGAAACTAACTTCTGAATGCATCTTCAGGGAGCAATTTGAGGAGAACTGGTACAACACTTACTCATCCAATGTGTACAAACACGAAGATTCGGGGCGGCGATACTTTGTAGCACTTAACAAAGACGGTACTCCCAGAGATGGGGGAAGATCCAAAAGACACCAGAAATTCACACATTTCTTGCCCCGGCCTGTGGATCCTGAAAGAGTTCCAAAATTGTACAAAGATGTGTTGGGATACAGCTGAAGAAGGAGGCAGCTTTGGAAAAAAACCCAAACTGGAGCTGTTGCCCCTGCTTTCATGGCAATGTGAGCATGAGGAACCTGCAGAGGTCTGGGATGTTGGATGCAAAGAACCCACTTTGTGAAGGCAAACCTCTGTTTTCTAATCTTTGGATTTAGGAGACAAAGCCTTAAAGCTGAGTAGACCAGCCTCTTTGAAACTTGCTGAATTGTTTGGTAGCCGTAACCAGAGAGAAGTTTGACTTTTAAAAAATAAACTCTTGGCAATTTTGTCTGGTTTACCTGTGGTTTGTAGATTAACAAAGAACTACCTACATCCTATGAATGAGACAATGGCTGGAAGAAAGAGAAAGAAATGGACCATAAAATAGTAATAAATCCTGAGAACTGTATGTGAAGTTTTACTGGCTCCACTTTAGTGATGGATGTTAAGTCAATACGTCATAGTCAGAGCTGGAACTTTTCTTCAGGATGGACCTATTTATACATCTCCAGATAGCATATATTTATTTTATATATTTATTTATTAAAGAGTTTATTTTTTACTGGGATATGAAGAGAATACAAGTCCATAACCTCAATGAGAAATCGTTTACAGTGCCAATATTTACTCTGAGTAGTGTCATGATACAGAAATGACATTACATTGCAATGCATCCAAAACCTGAACATTAATATTTCATTTATCTCTTTATCAATTACAGATAAGTTTATATTTTATGCACATACCATTGACTTGTAATTGTCCTTATTTGGAAAAGAATGTTTTATTTTCTTTATCAGTGAGAATGCCTTACAGATCTGTATCAAATCCAAATATACATTTAAAAAGGGAATTAAAAATTATTTCACTTTATTTGGTTTACTGTTATTTTTAAATTGAGAGTCTCTTAGCACACTATGTGTAATGTTCCAAACCTTCAACAATTGTGAAGAGTGTATTGCAGTTACCTTGAAAGGAAAAGTTTCAGATTTTCAAATCAGATTTGAAATCTTGATTCAAATCACAACCTGCTTGATACTTTTTTTGCCAAAGGGTTCCTATTATCTTTACTAGTGCATAAATAGCTAGTCTCTGTATTACTTAAAACTTTCTTGTAGGATTCTCATCACAATATAAAGTGTTTTAATTATATTCCCTATTAATAAGCTTAAGGGGAAACAAGTTCAAAGTTTCTGATACTGTTGCATGAAAAGCTTCTGTGAGTGAAGGTTGTTTTTTCACTGAGTACAGAGAAGCCTGAGAAGGCAACTTTCTTAATTCCTCATTTAGGGAATAGTTTCAGCATAAGTTTTTCTGTGAAAACCGTCAGGAGAAAGACAAGTCTCTGTGCTAGTTATAGCCAAACAACAGGTAGATAGCACTAATTTAATTCAGAACTGTCAGTTATGAAGCACAAACTCATCAGCGTATTAACTGGTGGGAAAGTCTCTACTCTCTGTGAGAATACTAAGGGTTAATGACAGACCTTATATGATTTAGACCTGAACCTGCTGAAGCTTGCTCTCAGATGATTGCCACCGGCATGGACAAGGTTGGCACAGGAAAAGGACTGCAGGGAAGGCAGTTCAGGAGAGGGCAGCAGCCAGAGGTGGTCTCATGTGTCAGATGCCAGTACTCCCAAGTGGCTTCCAGCTCAAGATAACTTTTTCACTCAGTTTTATCGAATCATATATGGTTCAAATACTGCACATGTACAATTTAAATAAAATCACAGTATTAATGAAAAGCATTTTCTAGTATATAGCACACATACTATAACCATCAATATCCCAGAACTTTTTCCAATCTATAGTGAGAAGTGGATGAGCATAGATTACTGATGGACTGTGGACAAAATAATTTTATTTTCTGCCAAATAGAAATAGAATACAGGTACACAAAAGCATGTTTCAGTGTTTTGTGGCTAGTGATATGTAGCTTACTAAGGTTCAAGATTTCATTTAAATTTGCTGAAAAATGGGGAGTGGAAGATCTACAGTGCACTGAAAACAGCTTAGCAAAATAATGTAATGCACATCAATTTAACATAAAATAATGATTTTATGGGTGACACTGAATCTCATTAGTAATAGATCAGTAACTGAAGACAAAAATATACTTTAAATAGATAAATTTTCCCTCTGCATCTTAAAAAGTTTGTTCCATCCAAGTTGTGTAAAAAAGGAGTAGCTGCTGCTCAGGGTATAATTACCACTCGTTTCTGGCAAACTCTCAGTGTTTAAACCATACCAATAAGAGTTATCTCTCTTTGCATTGGCAGTTTACTGTTAATCTTCAAAAGTGCTTTGAAGATATCAAGGGCTGTAATCATCCTTATTATTATTGTGCGTATTTTTTCACAGATATGATGCAGTTCACAATAGTAACTGAGGATAACTTTAAATGGTGAATAGTTGGCTGAAACTTCTGGATCTGAACACCTACCCAACATATAGATGAAGAAGAGTGATATATTCTTGCCGTGTTACTATTTTAGATGTTGCAAATAGTTCTAGAACAAAATGTAATGGGGGAGGTACAGTGGTGATGAATGACTGTACAAAACCTCCAGAACATCGAAAAGCTGTCACAGCCTCCTTGTTAGTTTGTATTGCCATTAAAGAAATATGTTGAGTTTTCCTACTTCATTCTGCTTGCAGCCTTTATTTGCTCTCTGTTACATTCTGTCCATCATGATCTTCAGATACATTTAATGTTTTTCTAGTCTGAAAATGGTGGATGCAAAAGCAACACCTCAAAATAGCTCTTTTCACGTATTAATAGACTAATAGCTTTAGTTGTCAGTGGTTGGTTTTTTTGTATGTGGTTTTCATTCCCACTGCAGAAAGCCCAACAAGATAGAGGGAGAGGTTTGTTCTGTTTAACCGGTAAAATTAGTGATCTTGTTTACCAGTCATTACACTATCAGTCTGAAAGCTGTGGGCTACTCTTAATACTATGAAGAGAGTAATTGAAAGTAGATGACATTGTTCAAGGTTCAGAGGAAATCTCTGAACGCAGAGAAAATGCCACATCTTGAATAAATCCCTGTATGATTGACTGCCCTATTTATACCTTATCTTTTTTTTTTTTTTTTTTTCCCCTCAGAGAAGGAGAACCATTCGAGGTAGTTAACACAGCTGTAAAACTTGGCCCCTGATCTCAGAGATCTCAGAGCTGTCTGGAAATTGAGTACTCCATGCCAGTTCCATATTTCTTCGTATACTTTTGTTTCGTATACTTTTTGTTTGTTTTTTTTCTTTTTTTCTTTTTTTTTTGCTTGCTTTCTTTTCCAAGTTGTGTCAGAAATAATATACGGGCCACACAGAAGATTTTCTGAAATCCAGGAGGAACCTTGACTTCTGAGCATATTTGAAATGAAATTGTTACTTCTATTAATCTTTGTGCCCATGATCAGAATGCAGAAGGTAGTATTCTTAACAGTTTTCTACGTAAGTTTTTCAGTTGTAACAGTTATTGGAAGTAGGAGAACCTAAATTCCTCTAGAAAAGGGTATTTTTTATTAGGCAAGCTTATATAATCAGAAAAAGTGGATAGCTAATCTAAAAGCTATTGATCTGACCTATTTGTGTTTGCCTAGAGTGGTTTAGTCCTGTCTACATCTTCTGTTTTTACATCATAAGCTTATTGATGTTATCTTTCATACTCTGGTGTGACAGCCAGCTTCACTGCTTCTGTCTGAAAGTCCAAATGACTGGTATGACCATGCCCTCTGGTAGCACTCTAGGGCTGGGGAGAATTTACTTTGTGACATGTGAGGTTTTATAATAGCTTTCATTTCCAGCTAGCTTAATTTCTTGATGTGCTTTGTTAACTCTTTTTTTTTTTTTTTCTCATAGCCATCCAATCTAGCTTCAGTAATTTTGTGGCATTTACTTAAACATAGGCCTTTAGCACCAGCTGAAAGGGCAATGGGTATGATTTATTTATTCTTTTCTGCTTATGTGATCTTAATAGTACCACTGTGCCGTGGCTGTAGTTATACCATTGCACACTATTAGGTTTGCCTTAGTCCTTTTTCTGAGTTTTAACTCAGTTTTTGAAACAGTTTTTACAGATGTTTTGACAATCCCATGTTGGTTCTTAATATTCAGAGATTCATGGGCAGAAAACAGAAAGGTGTAACAGTTTCTCAGGTGAGGCATACTTAACCACGATATCTTTATGAGTAAGTTGTGTGCAAATAGGAAGAGAAAAAAAATCCGAACAGGGAAGAGGTCAAACAGTTACTTCTGTTGCCAGTTGAAGAGATATTAAATTTCAAACAGAAATTGATTGGCAGGTTGCCAAAATAACTGTTTCATCTGCAACATGATCACACACTAGAACCATTCTGGAAGTTCAGGAAAACGAGAAAACACTGAATTAAAGCAGTGGTGACAGTATCTCTCTGTATTTTGAATATATAAAAGAGTGCTATTGATATTAATCTCTTATTGCAAGTCTCTCGCAAATGCAATTCATAGGGAAAGGACTAAGAGTGTTAAGCAGTCTTTTGACAATGAATTTAGTAAAAATCTTTCTGTGGTAAAGTTCTGGTTTATATATTTTGTCTAGTTATAGCAAAATTGAATCTATTTTTTTCCCACTTAAAATACCACAAACCACATATTACTTTCATGGGTGTCTTCAAGTCAGGAATGTTAATTGGTTTATGAATAGAGCCCAAGTTAAGTAACATTTGTCTCTCAAATATAATCTTTAAAATATATATATTTACTCTGGCATATATTTGTGAAAGATGTTTTTAAATTACTTACAGGCATTTCCTTTGTTCCTGGCAATTGACAGTCATTGACTCTTTCACAGGATGTTTGTCTCTTTATTATTCATTCAAGATCTTCCTTCCGTCTCTAATTCCAGTGGTTATAAGGTGCCACAGACATGAACATGGGTGTCAGGGTGGGTAGGTTTGCCTTAGGGTGATTTCATCTGTAGGTTGCTGAGATATGAGAAGGTGGTGATAGGCAACTATGCTTACACCGAGGAGTTTTTTGCGGTTGACTCCTATTGAGCTGAAGCTTTTGGATGAAAGCATTAAGTAATATTAGCTGTCAAGTCATCAATGTCCTGCTAGTGCTGATTCCACGTCTTCTAGTTTACTGGAGCCAGAAAACAAAAATTCCTTTTATGGTTGAGATATGGATGGAAGTTTGGTATAAATATGAGGTGAAATGATAGAAGGGAAATAGTCTTAAGACTTTTTGTAAACTCTGAGAAGATTTTCATGAGTAATCTTCCTTACTAGAGAGCCTACTGATCAGGTGGGTTATTAAGTTCTGAACCCCAACCAAAAACTCTTTTTCTTTTCAACTGGACAGAGGCTGTGTCTTTGTCTCCTAGATTTAGCACTACTTTGGCCAGCTGCTATTTCTGAAAACCAGCATAATCTGATGACAGCGTGAAAAGTCACAACTGCATTCTGCTCTTTGTTGTGCCTTTTCCTCTAGCTATTCAACCTTCAGCCTATCTATTTAAGTCCTTATGTCTCAATTTCACTGCATATAAGGGGACAATATGTCTAATTAATCATTAAGCTAAACAAATGCAGAAAAGACATACAACTGTGTAAATTCGTCAAGAGTTTTAACGTGTTCTAGAATGGGCCTATTAAAGTGTTCTATTACTTTGGTAACTTTTAACACAAAGATATGAATTCATGCTTGTAACCTACAGTATTTCAGATATGATTTAGAACAGGTTTTGGTTTTTAAAATGTCAGATGGTAGCTTTTCTTGTTCAGGAAACTTCTCGTTATAGTGTCTTGCTGGACTTCCAGTCAAATTTTCACAACTGTAGTTTTTATCCACTGTGATTTAGTGCAGGGATCTGGATATCTGTTGTTTTTTTTTTTTTTTCTTATTGATCTCTTTAGAGCTATTCCAAAGGAATCCCTATTCTTGCTACAGTCTTACTCTTTTTCAAACAAATGAGCAGTAGATTTTTGCTGTGAGAAGTTTGCTCTGTCCAAACTTTACTTAGTGAGAAGCCAGTACTTAACAGTCATCAAATGGCCAGGATATGCTATTATCTTTATGTGTAAACTAGAAACTGTGAGCACTAAACCCTATGTGGCATAGTACCTAGTCACTCACAATTTCTCTTTTAAGTCATGGTGTCATGGGTATCTTTTCCAAAATCATAGTCTCCTGAGGTGAGTTTTGTGCTTGTGATTGTTGAACACTGTAAGGTGCAATATGAAATTGCCACATGCAGTATGAAATTCTCATTTGACTAGAAATCTCATGGCTGTATTCAAGGACCATTGCAAGCATCACATTGCATTTGATTTATTACTAAAAATTGAGTCTAAAGTACCTACATTTGTGTAGTGGTTGTGGTTTTGTGGCTTGTAACCTCAGTTAACTCCTCAAGCTTACTGTAATGAGGAGGTAAATTCTCTTATCTAGGAATGTGTCTGCTAATCTTAACTATGTAAAGTGTTCTCCATTCTGTGATGGTGCTAGGCAAACAGGTGCAATAAGATGTGTCTGTGTTTTCTTTGTGGCATATACACCTTGAAAGGCTCAAGTCATCTAATTCTAGGTTATTAGCAGTGTTTGTCTTAAGCTGTTTTATTTGCTCTCATCTTCTTTAGGTCACTCTTTAGGATGCATTTCCTATCCCTGAGCATCTCTGAAACAGATTTCTTGCAGCTCAGCAATGCTCTTTCAAAAACTCTCTCAAGAGAGCAAAACTAAGGTGCATCTCATAATCAAGTATCATGTATGTTGCCTTGGGCAATTAGTACTTTCAGAATTAAAACCCAAACCTGTTTTGGCTGTGCAGTATAGTAGCCCTTGCTACTTTTGCATATTTAGGCGTCCCCTTGACAGTGTTTCAAATGAAAAGGTGACAGATGATGAATGACACATAGCAGTCTCATATGTTTTCATATTAAAAAAAATAGGTACTATTGTTTCAAAACAGCAAAACTCTTTTATCTCATGAAGAAACTTCAATAGCTCTATGAAAGGTTTGGTTGCTTAAAAAGTTGGTGAGTGTGCCCATATGTTTTTGTATGATTCTTTTATGGTGCTGGCCAGCGATGATGAAATTAGCATGTTTTGATCTACATACAAGTTGTTCATAAAGAACTTGAAAGGAGTAGTTAGGAAAATCCAAGTGCTGAAACGTTTAAGGTATACTCTCTGGTCTCACTTTTGTGTGATTGTCAGCCAGGGACTATCATGATCAAGGTAGCTTGCCAATTGCCTGCTGTAGCAATAATATTTATTGCTGTAGTGGGGATTTCCTATCAGAGATCTGAAGACAGACTTTTATACATTGTTTCTCCTAGGTAACCTATTCAAATCAGCAGAAGAGATCTGTTAGTAAGGGGAAAATAATCAAAAGATATATATTTTTGATCTTTGGGTTTATTTGAACTTCATTTTTTTTTTCTTCAGGTTTTCCTTCACAAAGCTGATAAAAAAGTGAGGGAAATTGGCTGATGTTCTGCTTTTCTATACGAAATTCATAACTGTTTAATGGCATTAAAATTAATGTATTTCGTTACTAACTTATGAGGTATAACATTAATTTTTTCATGCTACCAGAAAGCAGATACATACAGTTTTGCAGGAAATTAATATCTTTAAAGTCCGTTGGAAATATATGGGAATACTCATTTAATCAAATCATATTTGACTAACATTTCTGCTTCTCTTTTCCTCAGACAAAAATAGACAGTGTTTCAAAGCACTGATAATGGCAGGATTGGGTTAGCATATTGTGAACAATTCCCAGTCCCGTGTCCCTGACTATTTGCAGAAACTATGCTTCCATGAAATTGATTCCTTCCAAAAGTTATCTGTCAGTCATCAATTTTTCTTCTGTGTACATCACCTCCTGTCTTCCCTTCACAAGCATATATCCACATTCAGGAGCAAATCAGGGCTTCCTAATTACCCATTTTTAAATATTTTTAAAAACTATAGCCTGAGTTCCTTTTTCAACCAATGTCTCCTGTTTCATTGGAGAGATGTGGAGTTTTCTAAAGAAAACCTGTATTTCTAAAGAAATACAAGCAACCCTGTTGCTTGTATTGTTTAGTGTTTACTGTCAGAGAACAGCTCTGGATTTTGAACAGCTGCCCCCGCTTTTACAAAGGGGAATATCTTCCTGCTCCCAAGGAAAGCATTGCCTTGCCTCTCAAGACATGCCAAATCCCTCACCCAGCATGACTACCTTAATCTGCAGCATTAATACGAGTGTTTCTGTGCCAAGAGGTGCTGCTGAGGCAGCTGAAGAAGCCAGGCTACAAAGCACAGAGTGCCCGAGTACGAGCAGTGTGCTGAGGGCTGTGAGTGGCAGCCAAGCTGTGCGAGCAGGGAGGGGTGGCAAAGGCAGCCAGAGATAGAACTGCTTTGCCAGCATTTAGCCCCTGGTTATATAGCTGGAAAGCAGGATCAGAAACTCTTGGGTCTGATGCAGATCTCAGTGGCTGTCTATCCTATTCGGAAGAATGTTCACCTTCCATATTCTCTGAACTACAGTGCCCAAGGTGCCTCGTGGTATGGGTTTTCCTATCCTTAAGAGTTCTGTATTTTGTTTTCCAGCTAAATAGTCACAAGTGTGATTACTGGCAAACATAGTGGTGTTTTTCTCACACTCTATAAACTGTATGGGGAACAGAAGACTATTTGATAGGGAATGCTCATCAAGCTATAATTTTATAGTAACTTTTTGTCATTAATGTCTGATTATACAAAAACCTAAACACTTTGGACTACATATTCAGTCCAGGTTTGGAGCATTCACTTGTAGATAAAACAAATTATTGGAGCTATTCGTCTCTGTAGTGTCTACAATTTACACTTAAAATTTCCTAAATTCCTTTGGTGGCTCTGTAACACATTAATGTTTTTCTAGTATTAAGAAAAAAAGAGTTTATGTTTCAATAAATTATTATTTAATGCTGAAACATTAATATATTAGTAAACAGGAATGTGAGAATATTGTGTTTCAAATCTGAGTTAATATCTTATTGTGTCCAATGAAAAGACAAATTTTGCCAGTAGGTACTTCAACAAGAAGACAGGATAGGACATATACTGTACAGCCATTAGAGAGAGCTTCAGCTTCACTGGGAACCTTAGCCACCTATGATGCATCTTAGCAAACTCATATAACATGCTATGTCTGTTTCCTGTGACCATCATCATTATCATCCCGGCTTTCATTTTTTTAAAGACCTCATTTTAAAAGTTACATTTCGGCTTGCTAGATTAAAGCTGTCATGGAAAAAAACCTACAGTTTCTAGCCATGTAGATGTGAAAAACTAGGAAAAGATAGGAAACCAGTATTTTTTTCATATACTATAATTACTAAGATAACTCTTTCTTTAACTGTGTTCTTTCCTTCTACTGTAGACTTACATCATCTCATCACATTATGTATAGTCTTCCTGCACCCAAAGGGTCAATGATAATGTCAGTTTGCTGCTTTCTCATTTCCTGGAACTGAGTAACATGCCAATAAAGTGAAGCAGAAAATTAAATTAAAAGAATCCTATATTTTTAATGAAGTGTGAAAAGAAGAGTGGTGGGCAAATAATCATGCCGTTCAAATACAGCAAAACCCAAGAGGGGGCACAAAAGAGATATTTCTATCAGAGACACAAACTTATGGCCAAATCTGTGATATGCTTATACTCATGCACAACACTGTTAATTAAAAAAAAAAAAAAAAGAAAACATTCTAATTTCATACAGATGAGAAAATCCCATCAGCTTTGATAGAGTGCAAAATAGATACAAGTAGCCTGAGGTAGGGCTTTGCAATACATCTGCTGTAATTTTGTACCACTCAGAACTCTACCTTTCACAGAAATGCTTTCCCAGCCTTCAGGGTAAGTGCCAATAAATGACATGGCATTTTGATAACATGCTTTTCCAGAAGAATAGATGGAATTCTAAAGAACTAGAGATTCTTAAAATGCTTGTCACATCAGACATTATTTGAAAAATAGAAATCCCTCAAAGATTATTGTGAGACAAAAGCAGTCCACTTTAGCACACTGCCTGAGACTTCTGTACAGGGAAGAACAGTCCATCATTAAGGAGGTCGTTGTCTCTTATCAGGCACCTGCAGTACTAGTTTTGTAACCTTGAAAAATACAATCAAAAGGAACAGTACAGCAGTAACCCTGTTGGCATCATGTATACTGTAAAGAGAGAGAGATATAAACCCCATTTTTAAACTGGAAATTATTTTTTCCCAGTAAAAGTTCTGTTGCTATCAGAACAACTGATGATAAAGAAATTCTGAAAAAACCCATAATTTTCCTCCAACAAGACTGAAGCTCTATTGATTCCCAAACAGTATAAAAGAATAGATCTGTGTGGATGGAACAACTCAAAATGCTGAACAGACTCTGTAGATGGAAATTGAGTTTGTATGTTTCGGTGATAGAATTTATTCCTAGGGAAAAAAAAAAAGAAAAAAAGGCATCAGCATGGGGCACTTGAGAACAACCCATATCATGAAGAGAAGCATACACATAGTATGAATAATTTTTATTTGTAGTTTTCCCTATGAACAAGGGTACCAGGTCGGACAAGAGGTCTGTCAGTCAATCTCAGTATCCTATATAATGGCCAATGCCAGATGTAAAGGACAGAAGACAGGACCAAGACAAGCATAAAGTAATATTTCCCCAGTACAATTCTTTCTTTTTCCAACTTCTTGCTTTACTTCACTATCAGTCATATCAACTACTTTTTTGTTATCTTTCTTAAATTTGGTGTCCATTAATGCAGCAGCTCCTTTTTCTCTTTTAATACTTCTTCTTCCTCCTTGATAGATTTATCAAGGGGGGGAAAGGAGTATAAAGAAATTGGGAAAGAAAAAAGGTTCTCAGATGTGCTTTCACTTTTAGATTTTCTGAAAAGTAAGATAGCAGTCTTTGCACTATGGATTCAGATTCTAGTGTAGGAAATGGGCAACATATACCTGCGATATAAGAGGAATAATTCTCTCATCATTCGTGGCATTGTAAGAGCTCTTTACAACAACTATTAAAGCAGTTTCAAGTTTTATCTGGAGCTGACTTGATTCTTAGCTGGCCTAAGGATCAAAAAGATATAAAGATTGTTTAAAGCAATATTTTCCCTCATTATATTGATTTCTGCGATATGGTTTTCTTGAATAAATCCTAAGGGTTAAAGCTCATGGTAAATAATATTTTGTTTATTGAAGGTGTAACTTTTTTACAAGAAGAATATCTTAATTCATTTAGCATTTAATTTTAAGATACTCTTCCAGGTTTAAGATTTGAACATTCCAAAAGGTAAAAGTAAATTTGTCTTTGAAAAAAGATTAGTTAATCACTTAGCATAAAATCATCTGCTTTTCTTGATGATTATGAAATACATACTTACAAAAGAATAAAACATTTGTTTTGTATGTTACACTGCCATCTAATGAAATAACTGCAAATTACATGAAAACGTTTCATAGTTTTGTCATCTGTTTTTACAAGTAAGTATAATACAGGATACAACTTCATTATTAATAGCATTTATAATAAGAGAAAAACAGTACCTCTATTAATTGTTTATTACTATAACATTGCCAAGAATAGATATTAATAATTAATATTATTAATAATTGTTATAATTCAAAATAACAATTAGCTGATTATATGGCAAACGCTGGAAAAAAGCTGGAAAAAAAGGTTTTCTCTGAAGATGTGAAAAAAAAGAACACAAATTAAATGAAATTTTATTTCACACATTGTAATAGATTTTTTTTCTAGATGTCATATAATCCTAAACACAGTATTTACAGTGCCAGAGGTTGTTTTCCTCAACTAGTGCACATAAGTTCCTAAATCAGTTTTGGAGATGAGGATACATGGAGTAGAGGCCATGGGCTCTGTTTGCAGATATGCAGTGTACTTTTTGAATGAACTTGAAAAGTCACTAAGGGAAAATCCTGCCCTTCACCTGTCTGCATGAAAATACTCAAGCAGAGCAACACTGCTGTGTGGATGCAAAGCAGAATAAGGGGATCCCCCTGAGGGTTCATAGTGCTTCATTTTCTGGGACTGTTGGAGATCAGCTGGGATCCAGCCCTATTTGGATTTCCCCTGTTCTGGTGATTCTGGAGGTCTTAGAAAGTTCCTAAGTAGCTTGGTGGCAGCACTCTGTGTATGGTTGAGTGTCTCAGCATGAGTCTGCTCTGCACTGTGCTATGGAGTTATGGCAAGATGGCTTTCAGTCTGAATCTAATTTCTGATGATGATTTCTAATTATGAACTCAATTAAAAATAGCCCTACTACTCTTGATCCATTTCCAACTATGGCAATGCTAATCGGAAGTAACCTTATTAGTGGTCATGTTTGTGTAAAAAACTCCATTGTGAAGAATACCTACATATGTCAAAACACTTCACCGTAGACAAATAAACAACATTGCTAACCATCAGTATTTATTTTACAGTCTCAGTTGATATTTTGCTAACATGGCCAAATGCTAGTTGGCTATGTGATAAGGATGCTGATTTTTCACCAGTGTTTCTTGGGTCATCCTGTAGCTGAAAGTTGGCATAAACAAAAGGGGGAAAGGCACATACAATACCAAGTAGGATAGTCTCACCATTCACCAAGCCTAAGATCTGGCTTTTCAGTGAATGAGAGCATCTTGTTGATTTTATGGAACATGAGGATCTTCACACAGGGAAGATCAAAGGTCTGCATTACGTTTCAATACAAAACTTTGTGGGACAGATGGAATCCACTCAGAGAGACCCATGACACTCAGGGACAGATTATCAAAAGTTTCAGACACTAGAACCTATTAGTATGTTCAAACCTTTATTCCAACACTCTCAACATTTTTAAGCTCTGTTTAAAGCACCAGTCTACAATTTAACTATTGCAAAAGTTCAGATAGAGATTAAAAGGATGGGTTTAAAGGATGTGGCAAGTCAAAAGAAATTTTGTGTTGCATTTTCTTTGTTTCCGCACAGATATTTTTGATTAGCTTTTGGATGTAATTTTGTTTAGCGAGGGAGAAATGAATATTCTTGTGAAACATACCAGAGCTTGAAACATCTTTGGTCTGGTAATAGACATTAAAATGGTGCACATCCTTGCCTCTGAGATCTTGGAGCATGAAAACTGCATTTTGCTTTATCACTGTTGAAAACATTCCAGGAGTTCTAGCAAATAAATCGAATACACTCAGGAAGAAAGGATGGGCAAACTCACCATTTGAATAACAATCTCATTAGATTTCTTAAACTACCATATTTACTGATGTTTTGCTTAATAATAGATTCTAGTGCCTCAGTAAACTTGTCTTTTTTGAGGGGTGTTCTAACTGGGATTCCTGCTTTTTGTTTAAATGTGCCAGACTCTCTGCTCTGGAGTTATCCTTCAGCGGGTTTTAGCTCTGAACATTTAGTTCCTTGACTAAATGTTGCCTTCCTTGAGGCAAGTCTTATAAGTAGATGGTTTTGCTCTGCTACTCTTTCAAGGGAGTAAGATCTTTTATCATACCTCATTTAAGTAATGTAAACAAATAGGACCCTTTCCCAAATACCCAACATCGTGTAGACACTGATTTTATGGAGAAGAGACACAAAGTTGAAGTTGGGTGTTTTACTGTACCTAGCACAGGAATACAGAAATTTAGATCATGTAATAACAACTACATGGGTGTTCATCCTCAGATTCCTCATCACTTTTCAAGAATCACAGAATCACAGAATATATCGAGTTTGAAGGGACCCACAAGGACCATCGAGTCCAACTCTTAGCCCTGGATAGGGCCATCCCCAAGAATCACACCCTATGCCTGAGAGTATTGTCCAAACGCTTCTTGAACTCTGTCAGGTTTGGTGCTGAGACCACTTCCCTGGGAAGCCTGTTCCAGTGCCCAACCACCCTCTGGATAAAGAACCTTTTTGTAATATCCAACCTAAACCTCCCTGACACAACTTCAGGCCATTCCTTTGGGTCCTGTCACTGCTCACCACAGAGAACAGATCAGTGCCTGCCCCTCTTCTTCCCCTCACAAGGAAGTTGTAGACTGCGAGGAGGTCTCCCCTCAGTCTCTTCTTCTCCAGGCTGAACAGACCAAGTGACCTCAGCTGCTTCTCATACGGCTTCCCCTCAAGGCCCTTCCCCATCTTCATTGCCACCCTTTGGACACTCTCTAAGAGCTTAATGTCTTTCTTATTTTGTGCTGCCCAAAACTCACACAATATTCAAAGTGAGACCCCACCGGTGCAGAGCAGAGTGGGACAAACACCTCCCTTGACAGGCTGGCCATGCTTTGTCTGATGCCCCTCAGGACACAGTTGGCCCACCTGGCTGCCAGGGCACTGCCAACTCATATTCAACTTGCCATTCGACCAGGACCCCCAGGTCCCTTTCCATGGCACTGCTTTCAGCATCTCATTCCCCAGTCTGTCTGTACATCCAGAGTTGCTCCATTCCAGGTGCAGAATCTGGCACTTCCCCTTGTTGAACTTCATATGTTTGGGGATTGCCCAGTCCTCTAATCTGTTGAGGTGTCTCTGCAGGGCCTCCCTGCCTTTGAGGGAGTCAGCAGCTCCTCCCAGTTTTGTGTTATCTCCGAACTTGCTTAGTATTGCTTCCAGTCCTGTGTCCAAGTCCTTTATGAAGATGTAGAAGAGCACAGGGCCTGAGATGGAGCCCTGCAGAACCTCACTAGGGACAGGTCACCAGTCTGATGTCACCCCATTCACTATTACCCTTTGTGCTCAACCAATGAGCCAATTGCTCCCCCACTGCTGGATGTGTTTACTTTTGAACACTCCTAAAGCCCCATTTAGAGAGTGCTCTTAATTCAAATGCTCTTCATTCCTCTGCTCTTCAAGGTTATCATGCCCTAATGGAACAGTTAGCTTTTCTCAAATTGCTAATTGGAAACCCTCTGTCTTTAGAATTTTCTCTTTCTTACCCTGTATGAAGTGATGACAATTCATTGTCAGGCTATTAATTTCTCATTTTATTCCCCTTTGGAATTTGGGCTTGAAAAACAGGTTACCTGAAATGTTAGACAGCTCTTCATTTAAACAGAGTCATATGAATAAATAAAGGTTTAAGAGCTCTTGCTGAGTAGTTCTGTAGATGTTTTTTCACATGGAGACAATGTGACAAAACACAAATTAGCTTCACATTCAAACCTAGTGTAGTTCCTGGTATTAGATGGGATCACGCATTTTCAAACATGAAAAATTTCTGCTAATGCTTCCAACAAAATCACAGCTCCTGCTGCTTCACTGGTGTGATCATTCTTTACCATAACTTAGATGTGGGGAAAATGCATAGTTTTCACAGCTATAGTTGTACATAATCTACTCCACTCTTTCTGTCTAATTGAGTCCACTCTTTTCACCTTAAGCCTACTTACTGCTCTAAGAAGTAGAATTATCTCCCATATGCAATATCTCATGTTATTCCAATACACCATTATAAGTTTTATTTAGAATTTATTTAGAACTTTCCAAGCAATAACAGAAGACACTAGAAGATATTTTCTACATAGAATGTTGAAGGAAGCAGAAAGTGGCATTGGCTTAAAATGACGTATTTGCTGCACTTGTTCCACAAGTTCTCACAGTCAGGAAAACTGCTTTTATCTACAAGGGCAATTACCCTGTCTGGATTATGTTAAAGGTGACTGAGGACCTAATAATGTGGACCTCATTTTTAGTATGAATTATAACAAAAGAAAAACTGTCAAATATTCTTCTTTTTGAAGGACCAGAGAATAATAGAATGTAAGAACTGCTGCAACATGGGCCTGCATTCATTTGTTTGTGACATAAGCATAAGCCCTCTGCACTCCAGGAAGGACACTCAGTGCTTATGGACTGCCAGAGCAGACCCAATAGATAACTGGGCTCAGCTCTGGCTGGCTGGTCTTTAATCACATCATTGCAGCCTCTGAAAAGCAGGGAGAATGATTAGATCTCACAAGTTTTTTTGCAGCATGTGCCTGGTCAGATATAACAATGAGATAATACAAGCATTTTGTTAGACCCAGAAAACAGTTCCACACAGCCTGTATGATTTTTTTTTCATAATATTGTAGCCATAAATAATCTTTTCCAGCATCATTTAAAATCTGTCAGGCTACATAGCTTTTGAATACAAATAAAACAGTAATTTGATACATCTTGACAAGAAGGTAGAATGTAGTCTGTTTTAAAACTGTGCTTTAACATTTATTTGATTGCATCATTCTATTAGAATCCTCTCCTATTTTAAGTACGGAATCTGAGAATGAGAGGCAAGGGTTAAAAACTGCACTATCAAGCAGGTGCGTTGGTTAGTAAAGGCTTTAGCTTACTTCTTGGCCCTTACACAGTGCAGGTGTTCACATCAGCATTTTCATCCTGTTTGATATCTGGGCTTTTGTGTTTGTTGTCTGGGGACTTTTACACTAAATCTGTAGGAAAACCCCCCATTGCTTTGTTGTTTTGGCTGAGCAGGATAAAACAGAATTTATTCCTCATTGGTCTTATGTTTAAAAAGACTAGCACAGCTATGTCTGTCAATCTAAGAGGTGGAGGGTTTTTTTAACTTAATAGTTTATGTTATTGTAGATCATCCCTTACAAAACACCAGTCACTGAGAAGTAAAGAACAGCAAGCTGACAATTAATGAAATCTGCAATTACTGACAAATAATCAGAATAATGTGTCAAACAACTAATTTATTTAATATCTACATTCCATGTCTTAACTTATAAATCTGATAGATGTGCTGGCAAAATGAATAACATTTCTGCTTTATGACAAAAAAATTACTTTTATTTGAATTATATATGTGATATTAAAGAATAAATAATGAAAGATACAAAAAAATCATGTAACTTTAAAATCCTTTACATATGCAAAAGACATTTTATGTGTCTTTATATGCAGATTTAAATGATCATGTTCCTTTAGATCAGCTGAGGTGTGTGCCTTCAATGTCAATAGAATCTGCACAGTAATTTCTTTTCCATGCAAGTAACACATATGAAGCCTACCACCACCTCTTTCTGCTCTAACTTCTGTAAAGTGACTAAGAAAGTATAATAAGACCTTCTGAATATTTATAGAACTTATTCAGAAGCTGTTTAATCCCTTCCTATTAAGAGTCTTAAACTAATTTTGAATAGCTGGTCTCCTATAGTTCTTCATGACTGGCTTCATTTTGCATGGAGACTTTTCAGGGTAGAAACTTGGAGTAAGTTTAAGACATATTTACTTTTCCTCAGGGACATTCCTGAAATTGCTTGAACTACTCTGATAAATATAATTATTAAAAAGAAAATACAATCCCTTCCATTTGTTCCCAAACTAATTCCTACGAAAATTTTCTAATTTGTATTACAGTTACCGGGTTGGTGTGGAAAGGGTTTTCAGGAGAGCATCCTTCTATTCCTGGATGACATAGCAGTATGAAAAGTGAGGAACTGGTTCACTTCATCTCAGACACTTCAAGTAAAGATGTCATTCTGCTTCTGTGATAACTAGAGAATCCTCTTTTTCTTAGTAATTTCCAGGTAGCTGATTGACTTCGACCTTAGACATACACGAATAACTTTTCAAAGTGTTGAGCAGTAATTACACATATATATGATGTATATATATGTGTCTAAAATGTTATATTAAATACACACACCTATTTTTTAGCAGCAAGAAGACAATAATGATATTCTGCTGCCAGTTATTCTATTCTTAAGTATGCAGGTACAGTCTTCTTCTTGAATCTCAAGTAATGCTTGTAATAATATAGAACAGGGTTTGGGAACTATTGCACACAACTGGTTTTGACACTGAGTCGAGTTGAAAACTATGTCATATATCTTACTGAAAATCTATAAAGCAATGTATTTGCTATTTGAAAAACGATTCTATGGTCTTGACAAATCATCACACCAAAAGTTACTGTGAATGATTTTATCAGCTATGTCATAAGCTCAGAGTACTTAGTGGGGTTAAACTTGACTTTCTGTCATTTTATTGGGATGTTTACTGCATTATCTCATCATGCCAATAATTGGCTTGGGCAGGGAAAGAGACAAAATTTCATTTATGATTCAGTTCTCATAAATCTTTTTAGCAGTTACTATAATTCTGTGTTTTCATAACACACTTCACAACTTAAGTGAAGATGCGTTTTATCATCAGGTCAATGACAGTGAAAAGATCACTCTTTAAAACAGAGAAATTATCTTAATACATCAGAGCCTGCCTAGAACCCATTCAGATGCCAGTGGTACTTGATTATTTGTTTTGGTAATGCTAACCAGCTGCCAGTTTACTGTCTGACATAGGAGTCCATTTGGGAATCCTCTCTCTCCTCAGATACTCAGGCAAGTTGAACAATTGTTCTATATTAGCAAACTGGTTTATTGCCCTGTGAAACCTAAACTGAAATTTGCCAATGTTGTGCTTTGAAATACTTTCATGTCTGAACTTGACTGACACAGGATGACTTCACTAACTTTCAGCAAAGTGCATTAGAAAAAAAATTAAGACTGAGTTCAGGTGCTGAAAGGGAAGTACTCTTTGCCTTATTGTTAGAGTGGACCTGGTTTCTGTGTTGCTAGACATCAATGTTTCCATTTTTATTGTATAATTAATTATTTATTTATTTGCAAGATTATTTTGGTGAAAAATTCCAAAAATAGTAGCTACTTTTGATCATGAACATCTAGGAATCCATTTTGAAATGCTGAAGTAGAGAAACAAGAAGAAAGACGTTCTAGATTTAAAGACTGGAGAATATCCAGTATTTGAAAAGAATAGGAAATCGAGGATTGAAAAATAGCAGAAAGTAAAACTTATGTAGTTTCTAAAGTGATATGAGAGTTACTAATACAATCCTCAGCTTATCCACGTAGGAAAAAATATTAAAGTACAATAATAATAATTTTTAAACATTGTTTCTTCAAAAAGAAAATCTCAACGAATGGGAAATGTTTCACTTAGGAAGGCTCTCAGAGGTATTCAAACACAAGGTTATCATGCCCTAATTCTCAACTGTGATTTCTTCCTTCCCACTTTCCCCAGCAATATAAACTCTAAATACTAAACTCTAAAATAATTTTATTCACAATCCATACAAATTCATCTTAGAAGTGCTGAGGGAAAAAATATTTAAAAAATCCATTAATGCTTTTAGTTACTGTGCCTGAAAGTGGAGGTTGCTTCTGTAGTTTGTTCTCAGGATGTCAGTAAAACATGTATCTTTTCAAAAAAGAGGGAATATTCTACTGTTTGTACAAGTACTCAAGATGATGCATAAACCAGCTGCTAATAACTGCAGATGAGATCTTCCCACTCTCTATGCATCCCTCATGTCCCTTGCATATACATATTGTAAATCCCCACATCTTCAATGTGTTGTGTGATCTGGTAGACAGCCATCTAGCTCGAGGTTTTAGATACAAAATCACAGGTTGTGAATCTGGTTTTGATAAGTACTGCATCAAAGCTAAGCTAATCAAGGGACACTTGATGTGGCCAAGTATTTCTCCAGATTATAGATTGCCTAGGAGTAAGATAATGAAATTCAACCAAAGCAGTTTCTCTTTAACAGAGCTAATGGTGAAAAAATACCATAAAGAAGTATTTGCCTTTATATGTATGTATTCTAAACGGGAAATCTCAGTTTTCTGGCTTTGCAAAAGATGGTAACTTTTTTTTTTGACAGCTGCCATGGTGCTATGCAAATCAGTGAGACATATTTATGGCTACCAATCATACAAGAGGAGTTAATTAATTAAAAGAAGGAAAGATATTAAGAGGTAGAGAAAAGCTACACTGTAAATAAAGGTTTAATGAAAGAAACAAATAGGATTTGTTTTAAAATTCCCACAAAAAATTACTTTGATCCAGTGTGCTAAAGGAAGAGTGTAGCTGGTTTTCCCAAAGCCAAGAATGAACTGTTAGGACAGAGAATGAAATTTCTGCCTTCCTGACAAGGTACTGGTTTTGTGGTCATTGATATAAAATCTGTAACCTACTAGATTATCTGCCTAAACCAATTTTTACTTGTTTCAGGTGTAAGAAATATCATTCCATTTTGTGAAATTGGCCAGAGCATGCAAATAAACTAGACTTTATATACATGACTTTGCTTCAACATAACAAATATGCAACTTGATTTACAGTTAGAAGCAAACAGGCACATGATACCTGGTCCATGATAAAGTCTCTTGGGAGAAATACACCCATTTGCACTTTCTAAGAAATCAGTCTGAGAGAATGAACTTAAATGCTTCAGGCTTCTGTATCACAAGGTAGTAATATTTCTGATTCAGTTGATGGAATCCTAAACCTGGACTCACATTTGCATTGAACTCCAGGGTTAAAACAGCTGTTGTCCAAATCAGTAAGTCTGTAGCAAGAAAGGAGGACGACTGGCTCAGGAAGAAATTCTTTACTGTGAGGGTGGTGCGGGTTCCCTGAACAGGTTGCTCAGGGAACTTGTGCATGCCCCGTTCCTGGGAGAGTTCAAGGCCAAGTTGGATGGGGCTTTGAGCAACCTGGTCTAGTGGAAGGTGTCCCTGTCTACAGCAGGAGAGTTGGAAATAGATGATTAAGATTCCTTCAAACCCAGGCCATTCGATGATTCTGTGATTTTTAAGATGAAGTGTTCATCCCCTATAAAGTAGTAGTGTATTACCCATGTTATTGAAGCAAGAAAGTTACGAGAATTATAGTTAGTTTTAGACTTCATCAAGAATACATATTCTCTTTTTTCTTTTAACATGAATGAAGCTTAACTTTTTATTCAGAAGGAATCTAGTTTGGATTGATTATGAAGAACATAGTGAAGTAATGTTTTAATTAAGTTTTTGCAGAGTAAGAAGTAACATCTGTGTTTTCTTAGCACCAGTCAAATAACTACTTGGATTTTCAGTATATGTTTATATTGTACCTGTCTTGATCCAAGAGTTAATTCAATGCTAGTAGTCAAGTGGTGCAGATGAACTGAAAAAAAAGTTTTCTCCAGATTTCTCTGTGTATATTCTGATACTCATGATAAAGATGACACTGGAAAAGTACTTGAAAGCCAAGAAAATGCTCTGAAAGTTTTGCTGGATCCCATTGAACTGAGAAAATCAAAGAGAAAATGGTAAGAAAACACAAAGGGTGAAGAGGATTTGATAGAATTTCAGCTGTCTAAGAATGCTGGTGAGCAGCAGGTTTATCACTTATGGTCTCCTGTATTTTGCAATTTCTTCATCAAAAAATTTGGAGAACAAACACATGCAACATGTAATTTCAATGTGAATGAAGTAGTGGCAGGTGACTTCAGCTATACATGGGTGTTCTGAACAAATCTTTTTTGTGGAATAATATTATGTTGTCTTTTTAAATGCATAACTAAACATTTTTATGCTAATATTAATTTCAATAATTAAAAAAATAATTTCCCTTTGCTATCCTTATACAAAATTCATGAATGCTTCTTTATTCTAACATGACAATTGAAGTAGTAGCTGTAAAATTTTAAAAGTCAGATAAAAAGGACAAATGGGAATGAACATTTCCTGCTCAACCTTATTTCATCCTCTTGTGCATATGTGTTATGATATAATCTTTAATTACACAATCACACACAGTTTTTCTCCCAGGAAACCTCTGGCTTATAGAGTGAGTAATAGTTATGCAACATTTCTTTTTATCTTGTCACTATGTAGTTTAGCCTCAGGCCTTATTTATGCTACATCATCCAAAATCTCTTATCTCTTACCAATAGGTGACTTTGGGTGCCAAAAATGAGACATGAAGAATGATTGTTTTAAGAATACTTGAGTTTTTGAAAACAATATAGACAAAATTGCTGTGTTCACAGACATTATTTGCAATCTATCACAACTATTAGATGTCTCATTAAGATTTTTCATTGAGTATCTATCTGCATCATATAAAACCTGAGTGCATTCAACTTTATTGATGCTTTTCCTTTTCCTGCAATTCCACTTCTTTTAGTTCACATTTTCTGATAATTTTTAAAAGAAATTAGTTTTTCCCCATGTTTCTCCTCTGTATGTGTCTTTCCCAGCATCCTGGTTCCCTTGCATCTTTCTGAACTCCAAATATTTGTGTTTTCTGCAGCCTCTTCTGTGGCTCCTGTATTTCTCTAATTCTCCAAGTCCTTCCTCACTTTTCTCTTTCTGTAAACTTGCAAGCTGTCTCGCCACACTTGCCACTCCTTCATTCAAGATAGTTTCCTCTTCTTTTGCATTGTGTAGGAGCCAGCTGAAAGGTACTTAAGGATAGGAGAAATGGACATTTTGCTTTCAGCTCCAGGGTCCTGTGTCACATAATTTAGCAATTAGCTAGAGTAATCATAAAGAAGTCATATTACAGCCTTGCATCTCTGGGCAACAGTGTGCTCAGTACAGGTGGAATCGTGGAAAGCTTGACTGATCAAGTGTAAACAAAAGTCTTTGAAAGGCTTATAATTCAACCACTATAAAGCCAATTTTTCAGAGACAGAAAATAGTGTGTGTTACATCAGGGACACTGCCTAGACAACTTTGAGATTTCTGCTCTTGACAATACATGGAGCATGGAGATTTTTAATGGAAGATTTTTTAAGAGTCAAAATCTCATTCTCAGAAAAGGCTGTTCTGTTGCAGCTGAAATCTTACTCAAAGAGCTCATCCTGAGAAAGACAAATGAAAGTCTGACAAAAGATATAAAGTAGCTTCAAGTCTAAATCTAACAGTAATACCTCAGATGACAATTTTGTGACACTAGTAGACTATAAAAGTAATAATTTTGTTCCTATTACATAGTCCTGATTATAGCAACCAGTACATTTAAATCAGCTCTGGAACTTTGCAGACAAAGAATTCAAGGAACTTTTTTTAGAATGAAGTAAAAAGATGTTTCTAAGGCTATATTTTGCTGAAATAATTTAGAACCATAATACAGTTATTTCAAATAAGCAATAATTTCATTATTATTATCATTACAATGAACTTTTTGTTTTCTCATCCCATTGCTCTTATCATTATAAATTCTTCTCTTCTGTCTGGCTTTGGCATTCAAAAGCAAATTTGGCATCAAAATGGCCTTTTCCTCTCCTTGCTATTGCTTTTGATTCCGGTGTTCCTGTGTTTTTCTTTCCCTCCCCTCCTGACTCTTTCTAGATCTTGGAAGATATCTGATGTTTGACCCCTGAATATACAGTAGTATTATTATATATATTATATCATGTGGTTATAAGAAATAGCTAAATAACTGATGAGACTTTCTGTAATTTATTCACACTGATTTATGGTCCTAAGGGTATTCTGCATTGTATTTTGGAGTAGTAGGTATCCATTTGCAAGACGTAAGTCTTCCTGGTTTTGGTTGTGCAAAATGAGTTCACATTCAACATACATCAAAAATAACACTGAGTTGAAAATAACCTTCCAGCAATAAATAAACTATCTGAAAATGCAAGAAAAATATAAATACTTGTAAAGAAATTGAGAATAACATGATAACATCCATTGGTTTGAGATAGGTGATAGCTGTTTTTATATTACAGGTTAATGATAAAAGTGAATTGTATTGATGCAAAAAATAATGTTCATTAACAGGCATTGTTTGAAGCATTTTTATATAATCAGTTAACTTTTTATATAGGTGGAGAAGTATGCAAAGATGAGGGTGCAAGTAACACTTCCAAACAAGTAGAGGCACAAAGGAATTTGAGATGATATCCCTAATGAAACCCAGAGCTGCAGCACTGTGAGAAAATTAAAGCTTGGGCCAAGAATCAAAGAGAAGCTCAAAATGCTTCAGAAGGCTTTTTATAGTCTAGGATCAAGGAGGTTTCAGCTTTTAGTGTGGAAAGGGCTAATAATGATCTGCTAATCTGTGTGCAGCATTTATATTGTTTTCCTTGTAATTTTTAAGAGTCTATCAAAGCCTTCAAGTAAGGGTTTGCATGTTGGGAATCAGATGTGACTATGGGTCCAGTGCATATAAGACCACATTGGCTTATGTGATGTTCGGGAGGATGTGGAATGCTTTTAGGACTGTCTAAAGGTTAAAGACTTTAAATGCTGCTACTCACTTCAGTCACGTTCTGGGAACAGAGAGTAGACATAGAGCAGAACAGAAGCACCTGGAGCATATTTACCCTACAATAAGACTTAAGCAAGGAGCTGAATAGACAACAGATCTATAAATTTTTTCACCGTGTCTTAAACTTTTAAATAAACTTCTGAAACAGCCAAGATGACAGAATTCAGAGAATTTTGAAAGGTACTTTGATATAAAGTTTTTTTATTTTTTTTCTCATCTGAATAACAAAAGTTTCTGGTTCTTACATCTTTTATTTTTTTTAATTAATTTTAGTCCAATAGATATTCTTTATCACCTTAAATATATGAATTCCTCCAAAGTAGGTTATAGTTTTGACCCAAATGAAACCAATATTTTTCTGTCTATTTCTGTGTTACAAGGCTCTGCCTCCAGTTTTAAATTTTTGTAATAATCCTCAAAGCTTTTAATTTTCTGAAGATTCTCTGCTGGTAGATTATAAGCACTCAAACATCTGAAGAAAAATATAGAGGAAGCAATCTATGAGAAGGGGGAACACACAGTCATTTGGATTATGAATCAGTGGGATACATATAGGACCCAAATACAGTAAGTTTTCAGTGTTAGTTTTTCAGTCCACATAGAGTAAGCATCCATATTCTTGTACTGTAAATTCTGAAGGTAGAGGCCTAATTTATTTAACTTTATGTTGTTAATTTCTAAATAGTGATTTTGTGGTTGATTACTTCAAATTATTCTTGGCAGCCATTTCATAATACATGAAAAAAAATCCTTGTTATTTCTTTGTGGCACTTCAATGAGATTTACATATCTATATAAAATGATAACATAAAAACCCCAAATATCCTCCATTTTTGTCATCAGCCTTCACAGTTACAAAAACGATTGCAAACTTAATATAGGTGTGCATTTGTGGAAAATACAATTGAGTGTTCTGAAAGACCCTAATATCTTTCAAAGAAATTTGAAACTGGTTCAGATGTGTGAAAAATGCATAAATTTTCCTGAAAGCATGTTACCAGGCAGACACAGTGGGGAGACTGTAATAATTGCCCTCATACAGAAAGTGTAACATGTACCGTTCATAGACATTAAAGAAGTCACATTGGAAGAGGGAAGGAGGGACAGAGTAGAGGAGGCAGGAAGAGAAGTAAGAAGAGAATGAAAAAGTAAGAGAGGCTCTGAACATCTTGCTTTCTTGAGAATTAACTTATTAGACACCAAAAATCCATTTAGGAGGGAGTAACTTTGAGGACTGGATTCTCTGCTGTTTGAAAAGGCATGAATATTCTTTTTTCAGACCATGAAAAGGGATATGCTCTCTCCTCATGGCTTGTCTGCTTGTTCATAGTGGCTGAACTCATGTTTATTTTAATTCATTTTAAATGGCTATCGATCATGAAACACAAATTCACTAGAAACACTCAGACAGATATATGAATTTCTAATGCTTTTCACACTTGTCAAGTGATTTCATCTTAACCTGACTTGTCATTATTTACTTTCAGATTTTACAGCCATATTTAGAGACAGATTGTAGAACTCATCAGATGAAATGCGGCCTCTGTTTAGGTCCATTGGAGGTTACCACTGACTTCAAAGCAGGAATTTACCCATATTGTTTCCATTCACATTCTGGAATGTCGTGTTTACTGGTTGAATACCATGTGTATTGGCTTTGATTTTCGATTCAAATCACAAATAGTAGGATTGTTCTGTTAGTCGAAGAATTCTTATCCAAGTAAAATCAAATAATCTATTGCTGTTGAACTATTAGAAGAGAGATTAAACCCAAACCTTTGTATTGGAAACCGTATTAAACAATATAAACTATGTTTTTTTTGTAATCAAAGCAATAATTTGTTTTCCTAGGCAAGCTACTTTCTAAATTTTTTTTTCTGTAGACCACACATGTAAAAAGGCACCTAAATAATTTCACATGTTTTGTGGTATATCAGGTTGGCATGGTGAAAGTCCTTGTCTTCAACTAATTAATTAAATGCTACCTACGAACTTTATGAATATTGATGTGATTTGCAGCAGGATACAGAGACTGTAGTGTCGTAATAACTGTGACCAATTTCCTGTTGGCTTGATAGAGGAACATGATAGTGGTAGGCAACCACCTCTTACAAAACAGAACCTAAACTTAGGTCTGCACTTAGGTTGCAGATGGAAACAGGACCAGAACTACCACCAGATATCACAGGCATAAAATTTCCAAGAAGACTCTCTGGAGACAAAAGAAAACCATGCTGTCATTGCTGACTTGAGAACAAATGAACATAAAATGATACTGCNGGTAAGCACTAATAGCTTTCCCAATTTTTTTTCTTTTATACGTGTGTAATAAATTCCATCGCTCCACACAGAAACATTGACAGTGTTCATTCAGAAGAAGGAGATTCTAACCTGAAATTAATAATTTTTTTTGTGATTCTGTATGTTTCCTATTTAATGNAAGAGTCTGCAGAAATTTGAGGAAAACCAGAAAAATGTAAAGATTCGATTGTCCTAAAATGTGTACTGTGCTAGTTCTTTATTTCTGCACTAAGGAAGAGGTCAACTAATTGTCCTGCTTTTTGTCATCCCTCATGTTTTTTGTGCAAAAGGAGTTTCTTCAAAAGCACGTGTTAGGTAATAGTCTTGCATACAGCAATCCTCTTTGTCACATATTAAACATGTTTGCTATGTGAGTAGGAAATGCCACTTTGTGCTTAGAAGCTTTAAGTGCATAGTTTGAGGGAGGAGTATACAGGACCTTGAAGCATGAGCAGCTTGAGCTTGGTTCTGAAACTCATCAGGGTCCAAGGATACTCTAAAATGCAGCTGTTGTGGCAGTGGCACAGAAATCCTGCAAGACACTGGAAGTTTTACAGCCTCTGCCTCACCTTCCTTCCTGTGCAGCACCTTTTTTCTCTCTCCTGCCTCCTCCTCTACATACACTAAAGAGCAGGCAACAGTCAGCAAACATGGCCAAGTGTTTGAGGTTTTGGTTTCATCAGCTGTAATACAAAAAATAATTCCATAGAGATCAGAGATAATCTCTGGTATTACTGTGAATAGGTAGGCACTTAGAGCTGTTAAATAATAGGGTGTATGAATATTATATGCTGATGGTTAAATGTAAAAATGGCTTAAACTTGATGTGGACGATATGCCCCCCAACATAAAAGAAATTTCATAGAAGACTATAAAACACAGTATTGTATGTAGTTATTTAATGTTTAGGAAAAAGAAACAACCAGAAAAAAAATTGCATTCTACTCTCTGATTGAGTTGGGTAAGCACTAATAGCTTTCCCAATTTTTTTTCTTTTATA
>WEIV01024273.1:46575-58649 GCA_013390005.1 Calyptomena viridis
TGTTTCCTATTTAATGTCCAATGCCTAAACACATTCAATAGCCAAGAAATCAAAACTATATAAAAATTTCTTCAGTAATAGCAGACTTAATTAAGAGCTGCTAATAGGACTAGGTTCTGGTGGTTTTAGTTGGGAAAAATGAAATAAATTTAAAGTGAAGTTGTAGCTTAAAGAACTGAGAAGTAGAAATTACCAGTTAAACACAAGGATATGGTTTTGCACTAAGTGTTGGCATGCCTCATGTTCAACTGCTTCTTCTTTCTTGTTGCACAAGAGTAATGCCATGGAAGGAAAAACACAGAAGAATAATATTTTGCCAAGATATCATCATAACACTAGTAACTATAGATAAGATTTTACGTATTTCTTAAAAATTTTTCTCTTTAAAGGACACCTACTTCTTTAATAATTCCAAGAGCAAGCATATTTACCCTCCCAAATAAGGATTAATATACTGATTTCTTGCTTGTAGAACACATTTTCCAAAAGGATTTTATTGTAAGATGTCAAGAGACATAATATAAGACTTATTGGCATTGTTTCTTATGAGGAATCATTTTTTAATATATGTTTTACAAGATTTTAATTAAATTAGTAAGAAATTATTCTCTAAAGATATATCTTGCACTTACAAGACATGATAGTAGTACGTGTTTGTTTTACTGCAGTAGAACTCAATCTCTGCTAGGGTTGTTTGGTGAGCTGCTTCCAAACTATCCCGATATAAAAATTGATACGCTCTGTAATGATGAGTTAAATTCTTTTTTTATCCCAATTTCACAGAAAAGTTACAGTTTTTCATATAAGCATTCAGGCATGTAGAAAGAGTGTGTATATTAACAGTACTGTATATTCTGGAAAAGTATTACATGATTAATACGTATATTGTCCCTTTGAGCCTCAGAAACCAAATTATTAGGGGACAGATGCATTGTGCTCCAAAGTTGTCTTTGAAAAAATCTCCCCTCTATTCTTGCCCCACAACCAGGAATTGTGTAAATGTGTCAGTTTTAGGGTAAACTTTGTCATCATCCTGAAAAAGGAATTACCTTTACCTCTTAAGATATATTTCTATGTTATATTGACCTTAATAACATTGTTGATCTTGGTTGGCTGTGGATTTGTTTTGATTAAAAAGACACCGCAGCAGATGGGAATGTTCTTAAATGTTCTTAATGCCTTTTGTAAGAAGACGTTTACGTAGTCTTTAATAATATACTGACAACGAATACTACAGATAGTGGTGCGAACAGGAGGATACAGGATTTCCTGAGCTAGTTAACTAGTAGGGCTCTATGGGCAAGTATGGCAAACACTGCTTTTGTTTTACCTTCTACTTCTGAAGATTGAAAAATTCAATTTTCAAGTTTGAGGTATTGAATTATTACATTTTTACCATGTTTTTGGAGATAAGGATAATCAAGGTTTTTTCTAGTGTTATAATGAAAACTTCAGAGAAACTAAGCATGTAAAAAGCCAGGCAGGCCCAGGAAATGTTTTCTACCTAAAACTTTTCTATTGAAACAGATGAATCAATAAGCCCTGTAATTGAAGTAACTTCTTGCCCTCTAGAGAGAGGGTGATTCCTACAGGTCAAAACAGAGGTTACTGGTAGGTCAGCTGAGATAGCCATTACTGCAGCTATCTGCACAGTGTTTAGACTTTAAGTAAACCAGACACGTTGTAATGTAGAACTGCTGGTTCTTGGTTGACTTTCATTAAGAAAAAGACAGCTTATTAAGCCTGAAATCATTGAGGAAAAACACAAACCCTGTCTCTAAACAGAAGTTGTATCAGATTAAGTAGAACTGGTTGGTACTTTTCTAGTTGTAGTATAATAAACCTTTTTAGACACCAGTATCGTTCAGAGCCATCATTTAACTACTTTCTTGACCAGGTTATTTTGTATTTCTACCCTATTTAATTTGCTATCTTCATTAGCATACTATATTCAAACCAGTATTGCTTTTCAGGCATGAAATTAATTAATTGAAATATTTGTGTTATGATAATAAATGGCACTAAAATCAAAGTAAGATTGGTTTACTAGAACTTCTATGTATGTTGTACAATCTAGTGCGAATGATCCTGAAAACCAAACCTAACACTTTATTTTGTTGCATTTTAAAAAATAATATATATTCGTTCAATTAATATTTTTGGCACACCCTTCTTCAGTAAAATTATTTGCATATAGTGCTATAGAGGGAATTGAAAATTGGAGAAAATTGTGGCATTTTTTTAGTTTTGTTTCCAGACTCAACTGCGAAAAACAGGCAATAAAATTATTATATATAACAGCTACAGGTATAAATGTATTCTACTAGAAATTAATCTGTTGTAAATTTTGAGAACTCAGTGCATTTTTTTTGACATAAGAAGTGGTCACACCTCAGCTTCACATGAGATAGATACACTACCTGCTCTCTGAATTTCTTGAATGAAAACACAAGTATGCTCCCAGACAGGAGCTGCAGAATACTCTAAACTGTGTCTGACCCAGATATTTCAAGAAACATAGTTCCAGGGTAAATGACAGTGTACCCCACCATTTAAGTAAAGATTCAGCCTGGAAGAGGAATGTGGATCTGTGTGTTTGTTCTGAAGTTCAGCTTAGCTCAATGCATTCCCAGTACAGAGAGATCCATACTCCAGTTACCGTGTATTTTGGTTAACAAAGACACTTTTCTGCTTTCCAAAGCTGGCTTTTCTATTTTGATGAGTTATCAGAACTCTATTTTATATATCAACTGTCAGCTTCAGTTGGCTTGAGCTGATTGCTTGTTTATTATATATCACAGAAACTGCTGTCAAGAAAATACAAAACAACAACCATCAAGAATCAATAATACTGTCAGGACCCTTGAAACACCTCCCTTTTGTTGCCTGCTATTTTATGGTTGAGCTGCAGAACTGTCTGTATCTTGTTAAGGAACATGCTGTTCCTTGATGGGGAATGGCTTTCTGACTGTTAACTTGCCCTCTCTTTTCTTAATCTGAACTGATCCGAAACACAGTCCTTTCCTTTTCACAGATGTCTCTACTTTCTACTCTCAAGAGTTCTGCACAGCATAGAGCCATTTTTCGTGTTAAAAGGATAGAAATTTTGGCTGACTTGTTTTTGTTGTCAACCATTCACAGAACAGACCCAAGGGGAAAGGAGGTAAAATATCTACAAAATTAATGTAAAAATAGCAGAAAAAAATCCTGATTTGAAAGTGTGTGACTAAAACATAAAGTCTCTTAGTTAATTTCTGCTATTTCCACATTTATCTCAGAAATCACAGGAAATAATTCTGGAAAGGCTCATGTAGAGAATGCTTAGGGAAAGCTACGGTGCACTTGCTCATTAAAATATCATGTCTCTCTTCCCATTCTTGTCAACTATATTCTTGAAATTGGAGTAAACTTTCCTTGCTTGGGAGAACTAATATTTCTGCTGAAGTACATAAACCCAAATCTTTTAATCACAAGTTTAATAAAAATATGAATCCTCAGGAAGCTACTGGGATGAATTACACTCAGTAATGCAAATATTACAAATATTACAAATCAGATTATGATGTAAATTTTGTTCTAGAGAAATACCTCACTTTTGCCTGTGTGAGTTACATGATAGTATTACAGTTAGAGATTGTGATTGTGATTCTCCTTCATTAAAACCGTCATGACTTCACTGATACATGACATTTCATTTCTGTTTTACAACATCATTTTTCCAGACACTGCCTCTTGTAGTCAATAGATATGCCTACATAGCACTCTCCAGAGCCACCCAGGGAACCCCCTAGGCAAGCTCTGGTTTGTCTCTGTTATGTGCATCTGAATGCCATTAAAGAGAATTTCACCAGGGACATTTCATCAGTTCAGTTATGATCCACCTTTATTCCATTTATATCATGATTAAATTAGGATTATTAGTCCCTTGTTATATTCACGGACAAACGTAAAAATACACAAAATTTCATGGGTTTAAAGACTCATTCTGACTGTACAAACAATGAATCTTGATTTGATTTGATTTGATAAAATATCCAACTCAACAGGGGAACTGAGAATTCTGAATGCTAATATGTGGGCAAGAAGCCAATTCACCTGTGAAGCTGTATTTTAGTATGAAAGGTCAAAGAAATATTCTCTCTCTCAAGATCCAGTTCACAGTATTCATGAGAAAAGAGTGATGTCTTTCAATGAAAGTCCAGCACACTAGGAGACTTTAAAAATTCTGCTTATTAACTTCACTGACAACTCCCCTCAAAAAACAGACAACAAACCCCTTGTTCTTAATCTTGCCATCACTGATAACTGACAAAAAAACTAAAGCTGTTATTAGTCATCAGAAAGGTATATATCATATTGCTTGAGGTTTTGTTACTAAACAGTTTTTAAGCTGTTGTTTCTGCACCATGGGATGCCATGAAATTAATTAAGAAAAATAAGCTTGCATCTGTCAGAGAGCTTATATTTTCCACCTAGGGTTTCATTGGAAAAAAAAGTGTTACACTTCTGTCTCCCTGCTTCCCCAAAGTGGAAACAATGCATATTAAAAGAGGTATGTTAGAACTACTAGGTCTGACAGAACAAAGTGCTTTGTGTAAATATAACAAGTAACTGGAACAGAAGAGTATGTAGAAGTCTCATTTGGGTATCCAAACACACAGTCATGTGGAATTAGAGGACACCTGAAACATATATGTTCCTTAACCTATATGATTCATTTCCTCTCTCCTTAAAACTAGGTTACTCTGTTCCTCAGACTCATAAGGTATTGTAAAATCAACATTGGAAACATAAGGAAAATTTTTAAGGATCTCAGATAAGATATGCCATAGATTTGCAAACTGATATTAACTGAATTATTAGGAAAGGCACTATAGAATTAATTAAAAAAATTAAGAACGAGTACAGCAGCATAAATTCCATGAATGTACTTTGATGGGGTTGCTTTGATAGGTGATTTTTCTGAAGTTATGAAAAGACCCCAAATAAGCTTTGGTTAAATTTATCTCTAGCATAATTGCCCTGAAATTAGTGGTTTCTTTATAGATGTAGGGCCAGATTCCTTGTAGATACAAAACCTGTACAAATATTTTCAGGTCATTAGGACTGTTTGAGTGCAAGTTAGAACTATACGCTGTTTTTTGCATAGGGCTATCAGTGTTGACAGCCAGATTCGGCTCACGGACTGTGGAAATGCTACACCTAGAGGACATACGTATAATTGCAGTGCTTTTTTTAATAAGTAACTGACACCTTGTGAAAAATCTCTCAGCAACTTGTAGAACTTCTCTTTAGTTAATGATAACTTTGTAATCTTATTTATATATTTTTTAACCTATTTATGTAATAGAAAATACTGACTGCAACCGTGAAACTCTTTTCCAAAAGAAAAAGAACTTTTGAGGATACTGTTCAGCCTCTGGTAAAAGGAAAGTGGGTAGAACATGCAGTATGAGATAGAGACAGTACAAACAATGCCTGTTTGAAGAGAAACAAAATGTAGTTCTATCTTATTGTTCTGTTAAACATGGTATTTGCTGAGTTTATGCATTTTCCACTTTTAAACTGAATGGTATGTCACCGATTTGATGCCACTTCCTGTCCTTCAGAAACTATTGAATAAAATGATGGATCTGACATCCCTTCAATGTAACTTTTCCCAAGCTAAGTAACAGCCATGGAAAGATGTAATGAGATTATATCACAGTGTAAAATCAGAAAAAATGATAATAATCAACAGAATAATAAATCCATGTTAAGTGAAAAGGTTGTTCTTTTATACTGTAAAAATCGACTTCAATATGAAGCTGGATGACACACAGGGAAGGTTCTGTGGTTTGCCTTCCGACTCTCCCGTGGTTTGGCTGTAGAGGCAATCCCCACACTGAGGACCAAGAGGCAATATGTGTGTACCCATGGCCTGGGTTGTCCTGTTTCACTTCTGAGGATTTCATCCTATGAGTTACAGTTTTGTCTCATGAAAACTTCCTCTGACATTTAGCCTTGGTGAAGAAACATCTCCAGCCTCTCTGCTTTGCCATTGCCCTGTGTCCATTCTTCAGCTCCCCACGGCCCTGCCCAGCCCAGCCATGGGTCCTGATGAGTCAAGCCTATCCTTGGACCTACTCAGCCTGGCCTTGGCCAGTTCCATCTGGGATGCCAATATCCAGGGCTGGGGACAGCCCAGCTGCTCTGCTCCTGTCTGGCTGTCCGTCAGGTGCTGCCCAGCCAGCAGAGCACCATGATGGGCCCCAGCTCCCTGTTCCTGAGGCAACAGCTACTGGTGCTGTGCCCTGGCAGTGCCTGTGTACTGGATGCTGCTCCTCTGTAGCCATGAGGAGAGCCGTGGGCAGGGATACACCTTGTTTGCCTTCCTTCCAGGTTACTGGCGCTGGGGTGGCCTCCAGCTTCTCGACTGGCCATCTCTGCAGCCCGGCAAGTGCCGGGAACTCCTTCCATTATCTTGCAAAACAGCTTCTAATCTGCAGTTGTTGGAGAGATGATGATCATTCACAGTTGTGAAAATTGTATGTGAACACCTGTAGAATAACAGAGTAGCGTGAATCATTTTACTAATAAAGAAAATGAATCTAAACCTTGTGACTTGGTTCATAATGTACAAATTACATTCTTTTTTGAATGCAAATAACAGTTCTTACATGACTTTCGCTGTACAAGCCCTAGTAATTTCTTGGTGAAATGAAAGAGCTACCCAGGAAATGGAATCAGCCCAATTCACCTTCACCTCTTTTTTTTTTGCAAAAACTCCTATGGCTTTTGGTAAGTGAAGTAGAGAGGGAGGGCTTTTAAAAATTATGTGTACAAATTTCCAAACCAAAGGAAATGAAGGGGAATTTAAACACCACACATTAAAATCAGTGTTTTGAACAGAACTAGGCAGAAAACATGAATAAAAATGACCATAAATGCAGAATGAATTAAATATATTAAATAAATGCCCAATGAGAATTAGATTTTGGCTCTGACTGTAGATAATTAACTTTGGAGCCTCTTCTTGCATGTTTATGTTCATGAATGCTTCTCTGGGATAGGAAAACAAAGTTGTAATGTAAAATCCATAGAAATACCATTATCCACTAAAAGAAATGACAGCTTTTCTTTTTAAAAGAAAAAGATAAAGACAGCAGCATTATGTTCCACCGCCTTTATGCAGCACCTAAATCAGAGGGCGGAATAAGTTGTTTTAACTGTGCTCAGTGATGGACAGTGACTGTGAAGTAGAATATTTGTAACTACTCCCATGATGATGTCTTCATTGTAAATATTAATTTATAAATCTTAGCCTGCAAACTAAAATGGGTAAAGATCAGAATGATCAGAGTAAACGTGGTGTAGTAGGCAATAATCAATACAAATGCAGCACCATACACACTACTATGAAGAAAATTAGCTTCATCCTAGTCAGACCTAGTACACTCCTCTGTCAACTCTCACGGGAAAATTCAACCATAAAAGGGCTCAATTTTCTACATAAATATTGCCTTGCATAATTAACTATCTGCCAAAGAACCGCTAAATACCTCTCATAGGCATTTTCTTTTGAAAGAGAGCAAAAATAATTGGATTGTTCACACATCTCTGGAGAATTATTTAAAATCCATGGCTGCTTTTGTGTTTGCAACTTGGGAATTGGGAATAACAGGTAGAATTTGAAGTAACAGGTGATCTTCACTTAGTTAGATACTCTTATATCTAGACAGATCACAAGTTATGTGTCAGTAATTTTATTTTATGTTTGAGTTTGGCGACAGAACCATTGATTCAAATGAATGCTAATCTCTGAGGTGCTGGAAAAAGGATTGTCTATTATTGTAAATTTGAAGTATTCTGTAACTTGTAAACAAGAGACTTCCCCAGGTGGATTTTAATACATATTCAAGGGCATGGTGTGGAGATGTATCCACATATTTATATTCTTGTTAAGCAGCTGTTACTGGTCAGTTTTAAAGAGGAAAGTGTGTTAGATAGTTCCTCTGTGTGATTTAGTGTGGCCATATCTTTTGACAGCAGAAATGTGAAGAAACATTGTCAAATGAATTGAAGATTACACTGCTATCTCTTTTCTGTCTTTTGTAAATCTGTTGCTATTTATTGTTGTTCAATGAATTGTGAAAACTTGGACAAGGGTAATGGAAAAGTGAGAAAACATCAGAGCACATTGACACTACAAAATGAATTCGAAGATCTCCAGGTAAGCAGAAATATACTGCTGAAACTTGGCTAAAAGTAATCATCCATGTGATAGCATTAAGTGTTAAAGTATCAACAGAAAACAGAGAGAATTATAAATCCTCCTACAACTTGAGGGGAAAGTTAGTTTCCAATGGCAGTAACACAGTGGATTGCAAACTATAATCTTGGGGTCAATACATAAACTTTTTGACACTGTCTTGCATCTACAAACTTATTGCACAAAAAATGGACTAAGAGATTCTAAGCAGAAAAATCCCCAAGGCAGCATCGTAGGTTTCTTTAGTTGTTTTCTGTGATAGAATTTCTGGAGCTTAGAAAATTAAAGCAAACCTTTTTTTTTTTATTTTATTGCTACAATAATAAAAGTGATGATTTTTTTTTTATTTTGAATTTTTGTGAGTTAAGGCAATTTTTACTTTTTTGCAAGAAGGCTTAACATATTCTTTACAACAAGCGTTAAATTAGATAGTAGAGGTAAGTTATATATTTGGCTACCTTTTACCTACAGCCATTTGAACTTTAACTCTCTGAGTATTTCTCTGAAAAAACCCCAGACAGTAGGGGATTCATGTGCTTAGTTACTGGTGAAGTTGTTGTGAAGCCAAACAGAGCCCAAAGATAGTCCAGGATTTAAGAGAAGTCCACCTGACAGGGCCTCACAGAGATCAAAGAAGGATGGTTAGCCAGTTAGAAAATACAGCAGCTTAAGCTAAAGCCCTGGCATTGCAAAACTGTTGAGATGCACAAAATTTACCTGCCAACATTTGAAATTGCAAGTGATAGGTTTATAGAAAATCTTTCTATAACTTAGGGTTATAGAAAAACTTATTAACCTCAAAACTCTTTCACTGACGACTGTGAATCTTCAGTAGATTTACATATATTTCTCTTCAAAGGAAGGTGGTCTAAAATACTTAGCAAAATGATTAGCATTTCAGTAGTATTTCCCTTTCTGTAAGCTGCTTCTCTTATTACAAGTTAAATTTAAAGTGATACCTCAATCTTCCCTCCAAAATGTTAATGAAATAACTAATTATTAAAGAAATAACTAATGTACACTGCTGAAAAATAACTTGAACTTCAATGTATCAAGAGATAAAATGTAAGCTCATAAATTTGTTTGGAGAAGTGTCTCCGTTTTACAAGTGCAAAAGGTTGCATCTGTTTTGGAGAATTCAACTGTTGAAAGACAAGAGTAATGCAAAATATTAATGAAAAACAAAGAGTTACCCATCCTCAGCCTCTATAATAATAAACTGTGCTAATTTCCTGAATTTTATATCAGCTACTTTTCTGTATATGTGTAGCACTCATTAAATTTCTTGGAATAATTAATGGATTAGATGAACAGAGCTTTCTTTCAAACACCACCATTAACAGTGTTGCACTTATTCAAAGGCATTACAAGCATCCTAGGAGATTACAAGAGTAATACTTGTAACCATCAGTAATTGAAGTACAAGCAGTTTTAAAAACATTTCTTCATATTTTCTTAAAATTCACTCAGAAATACATGATCTAAGCAAGTATAGAAAGACTGTGAAGGATTTATTTGCATTTTTTTGCAGGCTGAGAATGAAAGTTTATTGTACTGGTAACTTTTCACTAAAACCACTGTGAAGTATCTCCAAATTAAAATTAAGTATCTGCTATTCTTCCAAACAGGTATCTTTTTCTTATTGCTAGAATAAGATGGTCCTGCCACACTCTTTACAGCAGTTTCTAAAGTGCATATCTTTAATGTTTGCTGTCTCTATTAATTCAAATCAATTCTCTAGAGTAATGCTCATAGAATAAACTAGTTTAGTTTGCTGACACAAAGCCATTTTTTTCAGTTGTTTATTCAAGTTGTTGATTTATCAGTTTATCCCATTTATCAGTTCTTGATTTCTATCAAGTCAGTTGAGCTGAGACATGTCACAGACTTGATTGGTTCAGAAGTCTTCTGAGCAGGGATTAAGTTTACTGCTCCTAATCAGCAGAAGACAAATTCGTTTTTCTATATCTTACTTACTAGACTTGTAGTGAAAACAGTGTGCTCCAAAGGTGACAGTCTAATCAATCTGCTTTTTGCCTTGCAGATATGTAACAGTCAAATACGAAGAGGAAAGACACTTCTTCCATTAGGAGCTGTATCATCCATTCAGATGGCGGGTTACAAAGGAGACACTGTCAGCTAGGATTACTAAAAGTCTGTGCTTACTGGTGTTTTTCTCCTAAATTTAATTAGCAGATGATTGGCTTTTTGTGCAGTTGGAGAAAAGTTTTCTTCCACCTACCTTTCCCACATGTAACTGTGGCTGATCTTGCCAGCTCTGTATTTCTAGTATTTTAATAAACCCTACAAAATTTGTTATCTGAAATATGGAAATATTTCTGTAATGTGGCAATTAGTTAGAAGGATTAGTAGTTCATTAGTATTAGTATTAAATAAGTTAAAAGATAAATCCACTCATTGATATAGAAAACCTTCTGAGCGTCTGTAGACAGACATCAAAAGTGAGTAAATCCAGCATTAAGCAGTTGGCAACCTGGGATAAAACAACATCAGCCAAGGAGGAAATATATGCTGCAGTTTGCATGGGTAATCAGTTTTTGGGAAAACAACAGGAAGAGGTGAAAAATGACTATCTTGCAAGCAACATCCTTGTGCCTATTACTACATGATCACTATAGGGTAACACAGAGAAGTTCTTCACTGAGACTATGTTATTGGAATGTATCACAGAGGACTCTGTAGAAGAGTTTGAGTAACTACTGCCTTTCTAAGCATTTAATCAATATAGCAAATGCAGAAACCATCTATTGCTTCACAGAACTGTGAAAATTTTATAAATTGTGTCCATATAAATTCATATAAATTCATATAAATGAATTATAAATTCAGAAAACATCTTTCAAAGATGCATTCATGATAACCACATTTTATAACCTCTCTAGCTTGTCAGGATGAACATGTATCAACCAGTAAATGTTGCTAGCATTAAGCTCTAGATTAAATTACCTAATGACCTGTATTTACCTTCCATTTTTCATGTGACTGAGGTCAAGATAAGTACACTGCTGTTCTGGACTGGTAGCATTACACACCATGCACTGTACCATCCTCTGCTGAAAAATAAGCAAAGCAGTGATAGGTAGGACCTTATGTTCAGCCTACAGCTAAGAAATGCATGTAATAGCCTTTAAGAAAACCTCACCAAATTCTCCTAAAACCAAAGGAGCTTAATATTACATTCAAAATATATTCCATTAAGCATGATTTATTTCATCCTATTTAGTACTTAGGAACCTAATTGATGGTTTATATTTAACCAGATCTTACATTACAAGTAATTCAGAACATACACACCTGCATGGGTGTACACACTCATAGATAAAGAGCCATATACTGAGTGTACCTCTCATTTGTGTGCTTTGTATTCTTTCAGTTCTCCTTCCTGCCATGTGGGAGCTGTCCCTAGACTTTAGAGAGCTGTTTTGGGTTGACACAGCAATCCCATGGCAATGCTTTTGCCATGAGTCTTGTGGTCAGGTAAGACTTTGAAGTGAGTGTACATAGATCTTTGCTTTATATTGAGTTCCTGATTTTAAAAGCCTCTGAGTTTCCTTTAGATGTCATAGTTTTAGTTAAAATGACAACAAAAATAGCTGATTCTCTCAATAGAAAGGGATAGCCAGATAGAATAGAAATAAAGGCAGCTTATCCTTAACTCTTTTCCTGTATTTTCAACAGGTGATGTATTGTTGCTGCAGGTATTTTGGTGGTATTTTCAGTTTCCTCAAATGCTGTGCAACGCTTTTTGCTGCCCAGCAAGTACACTTGGTCTAGTAAGGCCTATTTGTTATCTCCTTCTCTG
>WEIV01024273.1:62584-104519 GCA_013390005.1 Calyptomena viridis
AAATATAAATTGCAATGCCCATTATATACGTGAATTAATGCTTTTTCAACTCACACTGTCTGAAGTAAATTCTGTAAAACAAAAGGAATTAACAGTATGTCAGTACAACTTCATTTCTTACCTGTAGAACTTATATAACTTAACATTTATCTGAAGTCTTATTTTTATTTATATGTTCTCATGTTCAATAGAAGCTGGTAATATTTTTTTTGTCAGAAATGTATTAATAGGTTGTATCTCTGTTTCGGGCTTTCTCACTGCTGCATTGGCAGGAGGTGACGTAAACAGTTGGTGAATGAAGGGTCTGACTTTTGCGCTTGTCATTCACCACAGACGTAGGCAGGTTTGCCATTGTTTTGCTTTCACTATGTCCACTATGCAAATACGGTAACTATAATGATTGTGAAAAATTACTGAGGGCTATTTCTGCTCAGTTTTATAATTTTCTCAGAGGTTTAATTTGATTGATTGGAAGCTGACGTTTGAACCTGTTGGAAGATTTTTCAGGAAGATGCGTGGCAACTGATTATGCCAAATCCTGCGAATTTTTAACAATTTATGTTAAGACAGTGGTTTTATGGTGGATTTTAACAGATTTAACTATGAGTAGGTTGTGTTCTCTCATTAAAAGCTTTTTCTTTACTGGTTAAACCCAAAGAGATTTAGAAATTGAGTCCTCAAATTTGCATTCCTCTTTTTCATGTTTTTTAAGATGTACACACAGAGATTTTTGTGATAGGTGACCATAGGATTCGCAATATCATTGCCAAATAATTCAGAAGTTCAGATGAACTGTCATGCCTTCTCAGTTCCTGCCTGTTGGTGTGGGCATATTTTCATACACTGTATCACTTTAGACTGTAATTGTTCCAAAGGGAGTTGTTTTCATGTGTACAAAACAGGTGGAAAATGGAAGAACTGTCAGTTTTGCAGCTGTCATCATGGACCTGCGATTATGGACACCTTATGAAAGGGGATTAAACCAGAGGTGAAGGAGGGAATGAGCAGAGGAAAAGAAATATTTCAACAGCCCCAAAGACAGGCAAAAGTAAATCTGTACAATTTACATGAATTGCAGCAGTGTTCTTAAAATTCAAAATGTCTAAATCTTGTTTCCACCTCCTCTCACTGTGCTATAATTTCTGATGGAACAATGATGTAGATTGATGTAGAAACAGTCATAATGGATGAACAGAGGGAATGGTATGATGGTAGAAAACATCAGTTTGGAGGGTTTTTTTGTGGGGAGTAAGTAGAGTTGTAGTGAAATAAAATAAATGCTAAAAAGTGAATGTGGAATTGGGGGAAACAACGTAGGGCAAGCAAGGATGAAAAAGTGTGGAGTGATGTTGAAAAGAAGAGTCCATTAAAGGGGGAAAGGTCAAATAGTTAGTTAAAGTCCAATTAAAAATGCAGATAGTCCTCTGACTCTCATGTAGTTGCAGTTAAGCTGTTCCTGTTCATGCTGTGACTGTTAAACAGAGTGAATCCTAATGGTATGACATGATTTTTCTTTTTACTGTATGCTGTTTCCTGAGTTATGAGTGACAGAAGGGTTTTATCTGCACATACTTCAGCTTAAATGGGGTGAGGTGTTGATGGGCTGCACTTTGTGCACAGTCCTCTTCCTTTGGCATTCAGTTGGCTATTTCATTTGATGGTATTAAAAAAAACCTCCAAACAAACAAAAAACCCCATCCCAAAACAAAAAAAACCTGTCAGGATTATCTTTGTTCTAATATTTACCATTGATGTAGAGTCATAGAATGACCTGGGTTGGAAGCAACCTCAAAGATCATCTACTGCCAAACCCCCGACCATGAACCATTCACTAGACCAGGTCACTCAGAGCTCCATCCAATCTGGATGCAGCCTCTCCCAATAATTATCCCAAAAATCTTTACTGAACTAAAGATTTGAAATGTTCCTATTCAACATCAGAGCATTTTTCTGAAGCCTGCATTGGAGTAAACCCTTAAATCATATGAATTTTGAAATGTTCATCCTTCAAATTGCTAGAAGTTAATGGGCTAGGTTTAATGGCTCAGAAAGAGAATCCCAAAGAGATCTCTGAGACAATCCTTGACTGTCATGAAGTTAATACTTTGTCTTTTTCCCATTGGGTTCAGTGCTATCAAAATGAAGTATTGTAGAACTGCAAATCTGATAAGGACACTACGGTTTAAATGGGGTATTTCTTTTTCTCTGCTTTGCTCTTCTATGCAAAATATATTATACATATCATAGAAAAGCTAATATTCTGGCAATTTTATTGTCTAATAGACTAGGTAGATCAGTGCTTGCCTTGAGAATGGAAGTGATACCAATTGAAGGCTACTGCCATGTCCTGTGAGTCAGTGGCTTTGTCACAGTTATTAGTATCACTTCACTGGGGCAAGGAGAAGCCTTTCTATCTCAGGAGAAGGCTCTGTCATCCCTCTGGGAAACCTGGGGGATGGAAGCGGGTGTGCCTGTCAGGGCAGGATCAGAGCCCATTGCCTAAGTAATTGTGATCATCCTGTCTGCACAGTAGGTATTGTTGTGGTCTTTGTTATGATAAATATATTTCATGTAATCTAATGTAGTTTTTAGCAAAAGTCCATCAAATATTTCTGTTACAATCTTCTTAAAAATTATTTCTTTACAATAGCCCTTTCAAAACAGGAATAAACAGTCTATTGAGAAAGCATGACTTATAACCTTTCTAAGAGGTTTCTTTCAGTCATAGGTGCTTCTGTATTTCCATAACATGTAATTACTTTATGGAAGAAAGAAAAGAACACTGGTCCCGCATTATGTCCAATTTCACACATAAGTATGTGATCATCGTCACACAGAACTTTTCTCTTGGAGCTTATACAATCAGGAATGTAAGGATTACACAGAGTGTATCATGTACATTATACTACTTCCTGACAGTCTAAAATATCACAGAGCACAATAGTAGTGCCTCCCTTGGAATGACTGCTGACTTTCTTTTGTCAGACCCATGAAGACAAATCGCATAAGCTTCTTAAAGTTGGAATAATAATCTTAGTGATTAAAACAGCTGATGAAAGCTTTAGAAGTTGGCTTGTTGCCACATGCTGATTTCCTGTCATTCCAGGTAATGTTGTTTGACCAGTTACTGGCAAAGTTTCCTTCTCAGGACCTTGCTTTCATTGATTCTTTGAAATAACAAACCTCAAAGCTTCAAATTTAATGAATTTATTAGGCATATTCAATCTCTTCTTATCTGTTAATAGTTCCCTGAAATGTTAAATTTAAATTTAGATTGAAAAAAATGCATTTTGTTGCAAAGTTCTTAAAGTAATTATCTCAAAGATTTAAAACAAGAACTTTACAGTAAACTTGAACTTTGCAATACTGTTTGCTTCTATGGTGAAGTCTTACAGATTTATCGGTCTCATTCTTATCTCTGCAGTATTATTATACCTTGTAAGTTGAAGAAGAGCAATTAGTATTGATGTAAGTGTTGCTCAGTTAATGTTGGTGAGTGACAAAAGGCAAAAAAATAGGAAAAATAGGGGAAACCAGAGATTTTGAAATGAAACATGAAATACAACATCCTTAGAGCAGCCCTTATACGACTTAGTTTGGTGTCTGTTTATTTGACCTTGTACTCCTCATTCTAAGCTGTTAAGTATAGTTTTCTTTGACAAAAAAATTTAGTTTTAACAGTTAAGGCTTAGAAAGCTTGGAGAAAAAAAAAAAGGGTGATTTGTGACTAACATCTAGGATTTTAAAATAAATTAGACAATAATTCTGTTAAAATGATTCTCCAGTTAATAGTTTTTGTATTCAGTCTGTGTCTCGTGGAAGGAGAGTTTATGATATTGAGCTTTATATGAGTCATCACTTCCAGGATGGTAGCTTTAGATTACTACAGACAGGTTTCAGAGTTTTCATATTACATGAATGAAACAATTCACACCTTCCTAATTTTTTTTCCTACTCTTTGTATATGCAATGAATGTGCATCTCTCTCCACCAGTCTCATGTTTATTTTCCTTTTCGCTTGTAAAGCCAGATTTTGTAGGTGTAGAATTAAAAAATCTTTTGTTTATGGGCATTAGCTTCCAACTTCCTTAATACAACTAGTTTTCTGATGCTAGACTAATTTCTTGATTATTTTTACTAGTTTGTCTCAACAAATAATATTTGGACTTCAGCTATAAGGCATCTCATGTTTCTTTTGTGTATTTGAAGGTACAGTTAAATTAGTTTTATTTTGTGGAGAAGGAATTCAGTAGTCAATACGACACTTACCCTGTAATATGAGGCAGTACTGGTCATACTATGACTCAATTTGAACACATTCAAAGCTTTTGCTGCTTCTTTTTCTTCAGAAGTGCAGTTAGAATTTTGAAAAACAAGCAGACCTTCCAGGTTATATCTGGAATTCTTCTGAGGTGAGCATATTTATTCCTGAGCAAATTTGTATTATTCCTCATGTGAGCCACAATTCTTCAGGTGTGGTGGCAAATTTATACTACCCTGCAGTGAAATTACGCTGGTGCTTGTTTCACATTATGGAATGATACAGTGATAAACTGCTCTTCTAAGATATGACAAATGTACCATCTATCTGCCTTAATGTCTACCTTTTTGGTGATATTGATATACTTTTAGGAATATGTAAATTTTGAGTTTTGGATGGTTTTGTTCTGTTTGCACAAGTAGCAGCTGCTCCCTGGGCCAGATTCTTTATTGTCCTGAACTTTGTTATGACTAATACTGAAGCAAAGGTAATGATAACACTAAAAAATCCTCGATAATGCTGAGACTAACGAATTTAACTGAAATCTTCTATTGAAAATTTGAACCCTTCATGGTTGTGCCTATTACATTGTACTCTTTATTGACCAGGTAATCCAAGATGCTATTGTAGCAACTGCTACATCCTACATAGTAAGACAAAGGCAACAGGGAGACTTGGGTTCTTCCACCTGCAAAACATAACTAACAGTAATTTCCCTGCCTTAGAGAGGAGTAAAAGCATTCAAATAGTCTGAATTTTTAGTTGAAGTGTTGTATGAAGGGTGAGAGCTGGTAGTTTACCCTTCTATTAAGTGTGTAAGCAAAAGGGAGAAGTTAGCAGATGAAAAACTTGTTCCAAATGTATATAAAGCCAATAGCAATGACTGTGTGCATGAAGGACAGGAGAATGAGTTCAGTTGCAATGAAATAGGAAATATATTTTATTTATTTGTCTGTGCAGCCGAAATCCTGACAAAATTAGGATTATGTGTGCAAATGAAGTTGACTGGATTTCTATCTTTAGGAATCCTTAAATGCCTGATATTTTTGATTCATTTCTATATGTTTCAAAATACAGGCATAACGCTTTTATAATATTTTTTGAAACCAGCAATTCAGATTACACTTTTGAGGAAATCCATTGCTAGTTTTTAATAGCTATAATCCAAAAAAGATTTTAATGATGGTAACTAAGTGTGTTTCAATAAGCAGTAGGACATAGGTGTAAAAAAATTGGATATAACGTAATTCTAGGGGTCAGCACTTAATCTTATGTCACTCCTGGTATTAAAATCTGAGACGTACAACTGTATCTTGAGATATGGCTTCAGTTAGCACATTTCACTCTGCCATTGGAATGAATTGTCCTGCTGTTCTCCCTACTTTAAGATGCACATGCTGGTTACAGCCTACCTGTAGTTAGAGGATATCTGAAACCTATTTTCTGTTATTACTGTTGCAAGGTTAATTTTCATCTGAATCAGTAAGGTGACCTGACAGATATTGCCTGATTGTTTATATACTGTCACAAGGACAGCAGCAGAAATATGGATCCATGGACACTGCAAAAGGCAGTCTATACCTTTCAGTCATAGACTGAGACAGACTGCCAAAGCTGAATGGGAAGTAACAGCAAAGCTACTTGTGTGACATTCTTGATAAATACTAATCTATTTAAAGTAAATTCTCATTTACATCAGGTTTCAAATAAGGGATATCCATTAAAATAAGGGTGATTGCCAATCCTGTGTTTTAATTCTCAGACATGTAGAGTCCATTTAACAGAACTTGCAGTTGGAGTTCTCTCAGCTCCGGATAGAGTTTGTTAAGGTAGAGCTATTAATTGAGCAAATCCTTGAATATTTAAATTCAAAGCATGAACATGTAACAGCAGATCTGACATTTAGCTACAAATGCTAGTGACAATGCCAGCAATACTAATTTGAGTCCGAAAAGGTTTAACAGGGCCCTGGTTAATTGAACTGACTATTTTGACTTGCTACTGTTTGAGTGATTTACCATATGCTTCACTGTCACTAATTGTAACCATGCCAGTCAGATCCATCTGTTTTATGGCACACCTTATAGAATACATAATTTACCAATACATATTTTACAACCATCATCTTTCAAGTAACTTAGAAAAAGACTATAGGCTGCAATTCAGCTTTATCATGCTATCGACTTCAGTATTTTAGCTTTAACATTTTGCTAGACTAAACAAACAAAAGTGTTATGGCATGACCAGAAAAAACAGAATGCCTGGAGAATTTTACAAAAAACCCCAGACTATCTCACTGGACATGAAAAATAGTTTACTCATTTTTTTTTGTCTCTATTAGCAGTTATAATTAGCCTTTTTGGCCATCTTCAGCACTTGATGAATAATTGACATGTGGCATGGAAAGTATTGGACAGATGAGCCTTAACTGATAAAATGCAAATCTGTGACTTACATAGTTCAACTTCCATAAGAAATGCCAGGAGTTACTGTTATGGTTTGACTCCAGCTAAATGCCAAGAGCCCACACACAGATCCAAAACTTCTCAGAGAAGGAAAAAAAAACTTCGACTTTTGTGATAAGGATTACAAGCAACTGTTTATTAACTACTTCACACAAGCAAAACAGGCTCTAACTTGGAATATTAAGTATTCGCTACTACTACTACTACTAAAATCAGAGCTTAAGAGTTTAAGAGTGAGAAATTTGGTAGATGTTACAGACACCTTTCTCCCCCCACCCCATCTTTTTAAGATCTTTCTCCTTCCCTCAGCAGCTTGGAAAGACAGGAGTGGGGGGGTTACAGTCAGACGTTGTCTCTGCTGCTGTTCAGAAGAGAGAGTCCCACCCCAGCTTCCCTCGTGGGGTTTTCTCCATGAAAACAGTCTGTTACAAACTGCTTCTTAGATTTTATTACTGACAACAGCTTATTCAGGTATTGTTGTCACATAAGTCACTTTACCATAGGTGCAGTCATTCAGGTGCTGCTTGGCTGCTTCAGCGTGGATCTCCCTGGGCCACCGGTCCTCTCCAGCGTGGGTCTCTTCTTCCCATGGCCCACAGGACTCCATCAGGCCCCCTGCTCCAAACATGGACATCAAACATCCCATAGGATCACAGCCTCTCTTTTCCAGCACTTATCTACTCCAGCGTGAAAATCTTCCAGTCTTTCCACAGGTTTGCAGGTGAATCTTCACTCCTATGATCCCTCACAGGTTGCTGGGGCCCTATTCCAGTGTTTAAGGCATCTTCTCTTTCTCCTCTCTCTGACCTTGGTGTTAATCAAACTTCTCCCTCTCCGCTCTCTTAAGCCGCTATGATGTTCTGCCCAGCTTTTTTTTCTCTTCTCCTCCTTAAATATGTTATCACAGAGGCGTTGTTGGCTGACCTTGGCTAACTCAGAGCTAAGACATTTCCAGCAGCTTCTTAAAGAAGCCTCTCTCATAGCCACCCCAGCTAATAAAAAACTCTGGCTACTTAAAACCACAACAGTTACTCAGGAGTGAATGAAGCTCTACCTGTATTTTCTGTATTGCTCTACTGCAAGCCATCAGCAAATATTTTGATAATATACATAATTGAAAAATTGAATTAGGCCAGGAATATAGCATTATCTATTTCTCAATATGTTTTAGAGAAATATTTTGTTACTAGACATATCATAATAAATGACACTGAATGATAGGAATAATCTGGTATGACAGAAAATAAATTTGGGAAAGGAAATGAAGTTAGCAAAACCAGGCAGTTAAAATGCTTGAGAGCATGAGGAATGGGAGGGTAGACTTGTGCGCAATAATGAAGCAAGGAAAAGAAAGGAAAGAGGTTGAGTTGATTGTCAGAAAAGTTCAAACTAGAAGGGAAAGAAAGCACAGGATTGTCAGTAATTTAATGTCTGCTAAAATATTAGTACAAAACCCATGGATGTTAAAACTGTAAGAAATGTAAATCTGCCTAAGATGACTTAACATAGCTATTTTCAGTGTGCATTTGGCATTAAAAATGGATAGAAAACTGTCTGAATTTAACATTAGAATGCTGTCTATTGTTACAAACCTACAATGCACCAAACCTGAAATGTTTCTATACTGATGCCCACAGTATGTGGAACAAAGAGGAGCTCTAAGCTTTGGCCCAGTCCCAGATATTTGACATCACTGGCATAAGTGAAACCTGATGGGATGACTCCCATGACTGGAGTGCCCTGTTGCATGGTTACAGGTTCTTCAGGAGGCATAGGTAGGGCAGAAGAGATGGATGGTTGGCACTGTATGTAGTGGAAGGGTTAGAATGGGTGGAGCTCACAGTTGGCAATGGCACAGTTGAGAGCCTCTGGGTAGGAATTGAGGGGCAAACAAATAATGCAGATGCCATTGTGGGAATCTACAGCAGACCTCCTGGACTGGACAACGACATCAATGAACTACTCTTTGAGGAACTAAGCGATCCTTCCAAGTCAACTGCCCTTGTTTTTGTGGGGGACTTCAACTTACTAGAAATTAGCTGGGGCCATCACACAGCTGGTACAACGCAGGCCACGAGATTGCCAAAAACCTGGATGACAACGTTATGGAACAGGTCCTAAGGGAGCTGACTATGACAGATGCCCTCCTTGATCTGCTGCTTGTCAACAGAGAGGATCTCGTGAGCAAAGTGGAGATTGGTGGCCATCATGGCCACAGTGACCATGAAGTGTTCGAGTTTAAAATCTCTGTTTACAGGAGGAAAAGTGCCAGCAAAACCTCAGCTCTGGACATGCAGAGAGCAGACTTCAGGCTGCTCAGGGATTTAGTAAATAAGGTCCTCTGGGAAAATATTTCTGTAGGTGCTGGGGTCCATCAGTGCTGGTCACTTTTCAAATCTCACCTCCTAAGGGTACATGAGCAGGTAATTCCCAAATGCTGGAAATCAAGCAGTCAAGGAAGAAGGTTGGCTTGTCTGAGCATGGATCTTCTCCTGGAAATAAGGAAAAAAGGGATGTGGAAGCAAGAAAAATTGACATGGGAAGAATACAGAGATGCTGCTTACCACTGTAGGGAGAAAATTCATGTGGCCAAAGTTCATCTGGAGTTGAAGCTGGCCAGAAATGTGAGGAACGATAAAAAGATTTTTTTCAAATATATTAATGGCAATGGGTATCATAGAAATACCATTGACCCCTCAGTTTAGGGGGGATGTCGAGATATTAGAATGTGTCCAGAGGAGGGTGACGAGGTTGGTAAGAGGCTTGGAGCACAAGCCTTATGAGGAAAGATTGAAGGAGCTGGGGTTGTTCAGTCTGGAGAAAAGGAGACTTAGAGGCGACCTTATTGCTCTCTACAACTTCCTGAAAGGAGGTTGTAGACAGGTGAGGGTCAGTCTCTTTCACCAGGCGGCAACAGACAGAACTAGAGGGCATTGTCTCAAGCTGTGCCAGGGTAGGTTCAGGTTAGAGATTAGAAAAAAGTTTTTTACAGAAAGAATAATAAAGTATTGGAACAACCTGCCCAGGGAGGTGGTGGAGTCCCTAACACCGGATGTGTTCAAAAATACTGGACATAGTTCTTGGTGCCCTCACCTAGTTATGGTGTTAGGGTATGGGTTGGACTTGATGATCTCGGAGGTCCCTTCCAACCCGGCTATTCTGTGAATCTGTGACCCATTATAGGATGAGGATGGTCACCTCACAAACAGGGACAGAGACAAGGCAGAATGTTTAACCCTTTCTTTGCCTTGTCTTCAACGTGGATGAGGCACTAAGGGGGTGTCAGTGCCTTGAGCTTGAGGACCATGATTACAAGAATGATCAACTCCCAGTTGACCCTGAAGTTGTGTGGGGTCTGCTGCTGCAGCTGTATCCCTACAAATCTGTGGGATTCATCCTAGAGTCCTCAAAGAGCTGGCTGGTGCAATTGCAAAAGCTTTTTTGATGACTTTTGAGTGGCCTTGAGAATTCAGAGAGGTTCCAGTTGGAACTGGACTGGGAGCTGGAAAATGTCTTTCAGGTGTTTTTCAACAATGCTGTCATTGACCACAGCCAACATGGCTTCATGAGAGAAAGTCCTGCTTATCCAACCTGATTTCCTTTTTCAACAAGATAACCTGCCCAATTGATTAAGGGAAGCCAGTTGATGAAATATTTTGGATTTCAGTAAAGCTTTCGATACTGTCTCTCACAGGATTTTTCTGGACAAAATTCCAGCACACAGCTGGATAAACACATCATGTGGTGGGTGTGCAATTGGCTCACAGGTCAAGCACAGAGGGTAACAGCGAATGGGGTGACATCAGACTGGTGACCTGTCACTAGTGAGGTTCTGCAGGGCTCCATCTTAGGCCCTGTGCTCTTCAACATCTTCATAAAGGACTTGAACACAGGACTGGAAGGGATACTAAACAAGTTTGCAGATGACATGAAACTGAGAGAAGCTGTTGACTCATTCAAAGACAGAGAGGTCCTGCAGAGAGACCTTAGCAAATTAGAGAAATGGGCAACCACCAACCATATGAAGTTCCATAAGGGAAAGTGCTGGATTCTGCACTTAGGATGGGGCAACTCTGGATGTATGTACAGACTGGAGAATGAGATACAGAAAAGCAGTACTGTGGAAAGGGACCCGAGGGTCCTGGTCGATGGCAAGCTGAATATGAGTCAGCAATGCCCTGGCAGCCAGGAGGGCCAACTGTGTCCTGGAGGGCATCAGACAAACATTGCCAGCCTGTGGAGGGAGGCGTTTGTCCCACTCTGCTCTGCACTGGTGCGGCCTCACCTTGAATATTGTGTGAGTTTTGGGCACACCAATATAAGAAAGATATTTAGCTGTTAGCATGCAAAGGAGGGCAATGAAGATGATGAAGGACCTTGAAGAGAAGCCCTATGAAGAATGGCTGAGATCACTTGGTCTGTTCAGCCTGGAGAAGAGGAGACTGAGGGGACACCTCCTCACAGTCTACAGCTTCCTTGTGAGGGGAAGAGAAGGCGCAGGTACTGATCTCGTCTCTGTGGTGACCAGTAACATGACCCAAGGGAATGGCCTGAAGTTGTGTCAGGGGACGATTAGGTTGGACATTAGAAAAAGGTTCTTCACCCAGAGGGTGGTTGAATGCTGGAACAGGCTCCCCAGGGAAGTGGTCACAGCACCAAGCCTGATGGAGTTCAAGAAGTGTTTGGACAACACTCTTGGGCACTTGGTGTGACTCCTAGGAATGGTCCTGTGCAGGTCCATGAGTTGGACTTTATCTTTGTGGGCCCCTTTCAACTCAGTATATTCTGTGTTTCAGTGAATTATAAGGTTCTTCATCAGTTTTCATATTCCATGTATTATCTTTTCAAAAATGCATTTGATCTTAAAATCTACTGTTTTTTACATAAAAGATTTAAGACCACTCAATATGGAGCTGGCTTCACTCTGTTTTTGTATAAGCTGAATGTACTTTTCTTTATCCTGCTAAATACATTAAATGAGTGGCTTGTTAGGAATTAGTGAACCTGGTGTGCTGCAAATTCAATACATCAAAATTCCACTAGAACTCATGACATAAGATAACTGCTTTATTTCATTGATGGAAAAGTATTCTTAGAACAGTGTTTAGCTTCTATTTTAGGCTTTGAAAGTCTTAAATATGTGCCCTTAACTGCCATATTATGTAGATACACTATCTTGTTTCTTCTCTTTCTGTCTTTGTGCCTGGGTTATGTTCTTCATGTGACTTTCTTCTGGATCTAGGCAGTATCACAGAGGAGATGTGGGATGAGCCATGAAGGGTCGACTGTTGCTGATGGTTTCTGCACTCCGAAAGGTGTGTTTGCATTTGAAGGAAGACACAGAGCCATTGGAGGCAGTGAAGGCAAGAGAGGGAGTTCTGTTTATGCCCTTTTAAATCACTTATTTGCTCTCCACCCTGGGCAGTGACAAATAGCACTTGGTTGGGAATCACTACTCAGTCTCTTTTGTTCCTTGTATGCCTCTCTAAATCAAGCCATCATATACCAGGCATCTAATGGTGTGTGGATTAAGCCCAGCTGGCAACTAAGCACCATGTAACCACTCACTCCCTCTAGCCCCCAGCACTTCTTCCTGTGGGATGGTGAGGAGAATCATGGAAACAAAAAGGCAAACAACCAAAAATTGTGGCTTAAGATAAGAACATTTCAATAACTGAAAACAAATAAAATAAATTATACTAATGCTTATAAGTGCAATGAAAGAAAACCCAAGAAAAACAAGGGATGCATAATACAATTTCTTATCACCCACTGACTGATGATCACTGAACAGTGATCAGCTACTCCTAGTCAAACTCCACCCCAGTTTATATACTATGCATGGCATCCTATGGTATGGAATATCCCTTTGGGTGTTTCAGATCAGATGTTCTGGCTATGTTATTTCATGGCTTCTTGTGCACATCCTCACGGGCAGAGCATAAGGCACTGAAAAGTCCTTGGCTTGCAAAAGCACTACTTAGCAACAACTGAAACGCAAACCTGTTATCAACATTATTCTCATCCTAAACCCAGAACACAGCTCTTCACCATCTATTAGAACGAAAATTAATTCCGTCCCTGCCAAAACCAGGACATGATGAAACAATGTTCTTAAGTTAAGAATGCTGATTTAGCAAAATCTTCATCTGAACATCTGGCCACCTGCCTTTCTGAAATCAACAAACCATTTCTGCCTCCCACAACATGCTATCACTAAGTCTCCATCCTTTCTTTTCCTTCTTTTCTTTTACTGTCTTCCTTTTCTGTCCTGTATGGCTTCTCATAAACAAATTCTACTTACCTGGTTTTGAGGGGTAATTTATCTTTGAAAACTAGCACCCGGTAGTTGAGACTCCCACATCTTGAGAAAGGGTTTTTGTGTGGTTATTATTCCATGCAATATATGAAAGTCCATTCTACTCTAGTCAGTTAGATTGAACAAGATTCTGTTGCCTTTTCTGTTATGCAGAGACCTTAATGTAAATAGGGGATGCAATGTCTGGGACAGGAAGGTATCCATAGTTATCTAGAAGGTATGACAGAGTATTTCCCCATTTGCTACAAGAAATACAACAAATTATAATCTGAAGGCCTTTCTTGGCATGTAAGTAATGAAATTAAGCATATTATCTGGCTGAAGTTTTTCATGAGCACTGTGGAGAAAACAGCATCCAATACTGTCAGCTGAACAATATTCTCCACACAAATTCCAACAGATCTTATATTATTTGTTCTTATTCGTTTTTCCAAATCTTGCCTGTTCAGAGTGTCCTACTTTTAAAATCCCAGGAAATCTGGTTTCTAATTTCCACTGTATAGCACTCAGGAAACTAGTATTGAGAGGAACCCTGTGAAGAAGAACTTGGGGGTACTGGTAAATGAAAACCTGAACATGAGATGGTCATATGCACTCACAACCTAGAAAGCCAGTCATATCCTGGGCTACCTCAAAAACATGACCAGCAGGTTAAAAGAGGTGATTCTGTCTCTGCTTTGCAGTATCCCTGGAGTACTCTTTCCAACCCTGGGGTCCTGTTGGGGTCCAGAGGAGAGCCATGAGGATGATCAAAGGGCTGAATCACCTTTCCTATGAAGATATGCTGAAAGGGCTGGACTTGTTCAGCCTGGAGAAGAGAAGGCTTTGGGGAGATCTCGTTGTGGCCTTTCAGTACTTAAAGGGGGCTTATAAGAAAGGTGGGGACATCTATATCAGGGGCTATTGCAATAAGACAAGGGGTGATGGTTATAAACTAAAAGAGGAACGATTTAGATTAGCTATAAGGAAGAAATTTTCTACAATAAGGGTGATGAAACACTGGAACTAGGTTTCCTAGAGAGGTGGTAGGTGCCAAATGCCTAGAAGCATTCAAGGTCAGCTTGGATGAGGTTATGAACAATCTGTCTAGCTAAAGATGTTCCTGCTCATTGCAGGGGAGTTGGACTAGATGACCTTTGGGGGACCTTTCTAACACAACCCACCCTGCAATTCTATGATTTAACCTGTGCATGCTGCAGATATTACAGGTAAGCTAAACTTAACTGGGTAAAGCTGACACTTTATGGAGCTAAAAATGCAAATGTTAAAAAACTTAATAATAGAGCAGTCTGCTTTAATATTTTACAGTGCAAACACCAGTTAGAAACAACAAACTAGGAAGAGATTATCATGTAGCTAATGTTTTGATTTACATTATAAAAAAAATTTGAGATCCCATAATACAAGTCATATATCACAGGGAATCTGGTGTAAGCAGTAGGTACCCTCTCCTGCCCTTATATTTCCCCTATTCTGGTTTTTCAAGTGATAAAGTTATTTTGTTTTCTGGGACAATGAAGTCCTCTTATCTGCCACCTTACACATCTACAGTCAGGCTTTTTCCCTAATTTCCTATAAAGACAATGCGTTCCTTGGAGCAGGGCTTGCTTTTTCTTAAAAAGAAAAAAAGTCTTCTTTTGCATAATTTCTAAAGGTTTCTAAGAACTCACAAATGTGAAAGTAATTCAAAATAAATAAGAACACTGTACATAGATTCTTCCAAGTTACTCATGTTTTATCAGTAGAAAGTATTAATTTGTCAACATGTTTTTTTTCCAAAAAAGTCCCAAAGTCATGGCTTTTCTGAAGTAATTTTCTGAAGGATTTTCTGCTAGAAGAAAACAACTGATTATAATCTCAAAAAGCCTACTATGTCAGGGGTTGGCATCACAGAGAAGTGGAAGAATTCCAATTGCATTCTTTATCAGAGTTTGAGTCTGCCTTTTAGATGCCAACTGTGCAAGAGGCCTCTTTGAGTAGTCATGATTTTTATCCTGTTTCCTTTTAAGTTTATCTGTCAGTGCTGCCTTACAGTATTTGTTCATATGCTCTGTATCTTGTTTGCTCATGCACTATGAGATTGAATGCAATGCACCCATCCTTTGGACTTCAGAAACCACATTTAAAATGGGAAGCAAATAAAAAAACATGTCAAAATGACTTACTAACATTTCTATCTCAATCATAATAAATCATAGTTGATGCATTTTTTTGAGAGTTCCTATTATCTAGCTTTATTTGAATAAGAAAAGGAGGACGACGCTGCACTGGACAGTATGTGTAGAGTCTCTCCTGTGTAGGGGTTTGACAATCCTGCAGGGTTCCCCTTCCCCTACCCACCATCAGTCTTATTAAATTTTACTGGTGTTTTTGTTTTTTAAAAATACTTAACATGTCTGTTACATCTTTTATTTTTCTCCTGTGAAATATTTTGGCCTTTAAAGAGGGATTAAATATTAGTGGTAAAAATGCTCTAATTGGCATAATTGATGTTTTGGGGTGCCAGATTTTAATTGCACTGCCTAGCCCCAACCTGAACCCATGGACCTGTGGGCCTGGGGCTCCTTGTGATGTTGGACCTTAGCTCTTGCCTGAGCAGAGCTGTGGGCAGACCTGTGTCTACTTCTGTCCCTTTTAGTCCTAACTGTTATTTCTGGACCGACCTTGGGCCTGACTTACTCCCTTGTCTGTATTTAATGATTACCAAACCTGCCCTGCTCAGGTCGTGGGACTGTGCCCTAACAGTGAGGGCACTGTCCTTGTTTTTTCTGGGTCACCTTCAGTGACCTTATCTTGTGGAACAGCCCCTTTCTTGCTATATCTATAATGGTATACAATAATGTATCTAATGATTAGATCTTATTATTACAGAAGGACGTTTAATGACCAAGTAAGAGTGTTATAAAAACACTGCCCTAACCCTGAAGTGTTGCACATTTGCCCACATTTTATAGGTGATATTAAAAGCCTTAAAGCTGTGATGACTTAAGCATGTGAGTCGAGGCTTTACAAAAGTTATCACAAATTTTCAGCATACTAGCCCTCAATTAGATGCTTGTATGCTTCAAAATTTGTGTATTCCCCTATTTTGCCTATTCCAGTAAAAGCATGGATAGACTCTCTTATGTGCTTCAAGCTGTAGGTGATGTGAATGAAGCCTACAGTTAGCTGCCTGAGAACTGACCTGTTGGTGGTGGAGAGGTATAAATTGATTTCTTAGACCAATTACCTTTCTCTAGGTATTTTAAAGGTGCTGAGGCAGAAAATATGAGAGTCCAATCTTGGTTCCATCCCTTTGCATTATGATGGAGCCATTACTCTTATGCCTTGGGACATATGGTGGATGGCAATTGAAGCAAAACACAGACTGGTAAGGTAGCTTAGTAGGGGCAACTATCATTTGGGTAGAGAGGGACAGAATTAGTTAAAGACTGTCTTCTAGAGTATGCTACTTGGAATAAATAATTGCTTTGACTTCTAAGTCAGATTTCCTGCAAATTTCATTTTCTTAAACTTGGTTACATTTAAAAAAATGGTAGATGAATCAAAGTAGGCATTGCTCAGCAACTTCTTATTGGGCCTTACGGCAGTAAGGAGATTTGAGAGTTTTTCAAGTTGGCACAGCAAATTCAGCACATTGGTTGCAATTGGGTTTGAAATTACAGCCTTTTCACTTAGAGAGGAAATATTTTAGCATACAGAATCTGCTGAAGTAGTGGATGTGAAATGAATCCATCCTGTTGCAAAATTCCTTCAGAAATAAATAGTTAAAAGTCCCTGCTGCACAGGCTCTCAGGCTCCTGAAAGAGGGCATCTCACAGTGTTTCTATCTGTATCCAACATGGGGAGTTGAGGCCAGCTGCCCAATCTTTCCATCATCAGTGCCATCATTCACATTCTGAGATGAAACAAAACTTGAACAACGAAGAACAAGTATAAAAGACTTGAACTGCATTTGAGACTTATGTCAAAAATGTTTCAGTCCTCAGGTAATTTGCTCAGTTCTGGCTCTTTTCGTATTTACTTCAAAGCTTCAGTGAAAATGAAAGGATAGAAAATGGCATTCAGGTTTGCAGATAGCTGTAGTCACATTCTTGTGACTCGATCTGGCCTTGTTGAAGGGTGCCTTCCCCTTAAAAGTCTGGAGCTGTCTACACATCATGAGGAAATGTCTTACATCAGGGTTAGTCAGGGATACAGCAGATCTACTATGTCACGGGATTATGTCTGTTTTCCTCTGCCTCACTGTGAATTAATATAAATCAGTAGATGAAATTGATTTACCTAAGAGTAGCACATGGTATTACTAGAAAATAATTTAATTGCTCAAATAAAAAGTTCATGCACAAACTTTAAATCAACAAAAAAAAATATAACTCGCAGGATGCATTAAATAAAATTTTATGTTTTCTATGTTGTATCAGTAATGTCAGTTTGTACAGGGTGTCTTTTTCTAACATAGTACAGCCCTGTTCTAAGCCTGTCATCAATTTTAAAAAGAATGATTGAATTGCAATACTGGTGTGAGATCACAAATGTGAAATGCAGAAAAAGACCAACCAGAATCTACATTTCCTACTGACAGTGTAGTGTTAACTCCTATTAGGACCTTTACCTTGTTCAATCGATACAGAGTAGAAATCTTTGTTTCACCTCCTTGGTCTCATTTTTCATTTGTCTCTATTTCATAGTCAGCAAAAATGGGATACTTTGCTGATTCAATGCTACCTTGTTGTATATAAGCTGGCTTATTTTTCTGTATTTTACTTTCTATATCTTGTGACATTTAGCCTGTATTTATTCTACATCAGTTTAGGCATTGAACTGAGTCTTAGAAACCTGTCTGTCCTGGGTTCCCTTTTGTTATTCCATCATTAGACAAAGCTGCCCTGCCACCACAAATGTCTCATTTTAATCAAATGGAAATGGGCTCTCATGAAAACAGCACCAGAACTCCTTCATACCTAGTTTACTAGTTTTAAGAAAGCAGGGATTGCCAGCATGTTTTACACTTCACAGTGAAAAATCAAGTACTGATACTTAATTTGTGCAAACATCTATCTAGTCAGCCTTTAATATGAGAGTATGTGCATATAAACAGAGATTTTTCTGTAATAGAATGTAAGTTCTTGCTAACTTTGCCACAATAACTTTTTATTTAAGAAAAAATCTAAATGCCCCTTCTTATCAAGATAGATAGTTGAGTGACATGAGCCAAGTGGCTGCTTGTCGAGGGAATCAGTCAGTTAGCATTTGTACAACAACCTGCATCCTTTGTATCCATCACTTTGAACTGAATGCAAAATGAAACTGTTTGACTCTTGGACTGAGAGAGACAGTTTTTTCTCTTTTACCATCCCTAAGACAAATTAGGAATGTAGGAAACCTTTCACTCAGAACAAAACGATGATTATAGCAGGTAACAGGACCTCACATTAATCAATGCTTTCAAAGAAAAGGCCTCGACCTGTGCCCTTTGTCTAGCCTACTGGTAGGTAGGTTTTTTTCCCAGTTTCTTTCAATGTCAGGGCATTCTCTTTCTGTGTAATACACTCTCTTGGAAAATGTTTCTCTTTTCAGGCAGTCCTTCTGCATTGATCAAAACCCATCCAGAAAGCCACTGTAGAAATCTGAACTTATAATGATGTTCTTTTATATTTTCTTACAATGAACAATGGCTCTCTCAATACTAATGGCAACAGTACGTAGATAGAGGCAACAGTGCAAGGAGTTGGGGTAAATAGCCATTATTTGCAAGACTTGCTGTTTCATGTCCTGGAAAAAAAAAATCCTGTCTTCTGCAGCCAAATCTTTACTACCTCTTGTTGAAAACATTCAAGGCCTTTGCAAACCAATGCTCAGATGAAGAATGATAAACATGGATTAATATTTTTCTTCTTTTTGGAAGAAAACATTAGTGACAATTAGATGGCAAAAGATCTTAGTTCTCCATCCCTCCTGAAAAAGCAGAAAGAGCAAACATTCTGCTTGATATCCTTTTTTTTTAGTTCGCTGGCCTTGACCTTTAAATCAATTATCCCCCAAATATCAGGATCCAGACTGAGTGGAACTGACTGTGGCTCCACTGAATAACAGACTCCCTCTGCTGCCTGAAATACATATTTCCAGATGAAAAAGAATGCTTGTTTCCAAAAGAGGCACAAAACACAGAGAGTATGTCACTGCTTTGTCAGTCTGATCAGTTTTTTCTCATCTTTAAAGTCTTTTAGTGGTCTTTGTTCTAGGTTGTTTTTTTTGTTGTTGTTGTTATGCAAATGATGTAATGACACCCTTTATCAAATATCTAGAAATAAGACTGCCAATAAGCATCCATTTTTTACCTAATGTTCATGAATACTGGATTAGCTGATGCTTAGCTCCAGCTGAATTCAGTTAATACTCACTCAGCAAGGAAGAGACTTCACTTTCCCAGGGAAAAGAACAGTTCACTAGGAAGGTATTGCTAGTGATTTAATTGTGGAGTAAAACAGGTGCAACACTTTAGGAAGACAACAAGAAAATAGGCTGCTGCAAAAAGGTATTGAGAATTTTGGGCTCCAGAAAGGAGCTGTGAACCTAGCATTGGAGCGAAGCACCCAAACCTCCTTCACTGGCATTGTGTTTAAATTCTGTTGTTTCCATGTATTAGGTATTTTTTCTATGTTGGAAACTATGACAGGTATTCTTGGAACTAGGGTTTTGGTTGGGGGAGGTGATGGAATAGATTATTTTTGCAATTTAAATTCTAAGTTTACTCATGGAATAACAAATATGACAAATCAATTCTGCCTTTATACCAAGCTGAATAATAAGATGATATTTGGGTCTAATATCTTTGTTGTCTCAATTCTTTGTATTTTAAGACCTACAAAAAGGCAGCTCTTGAAATGCATAACAGATCATAGACAATTTTACTAGACATATAAAGAGTAGATAAAAGAAGATAAATAAGTAATTTTTCATTAGCTAAGTAAAGTGTAATGGGCTGTTTGCTGCAGTTGATATATTAATAATGTACTCCATAGTGAAAATAAAGGCAAGAGTGGAGCTTTAAGCAACTGATAGTACTCAAAATGTAAAGTTGCTGAAGCTGTTCCTTAGGTTCAAGGGTCACAGTGGAACATGAGAACAAAGTGAGCAGGAGGGGAAACATATAAGAGGCTTGTACAAATGAAGAACACAGATGGAATTGTTCAAGAAAAGCAGTTGATGCAGCTATTCTGGCAAGAAGGTCTACTTCATAGGTGGGGAGACAGCTAAATGATCAGAATTTCTTAGTGTTTCTGACATTGTACCCCTTCTTAGAAGATCAAGTGCTCCCCACAATAATTTCTTGACTCCTAGTTGCAGGCATACTCAGTTTTGACTTGGTGAATTTCACTGAATTTAGTTATTACTAATTAATGTAAAATTTAGTTACTGAGTTGAGTACTGAAGAAACGAAAAGTAAATGCAAACACTCAAGTTATCACTTTCCCTCCTGCTTTCCCTGCTTTTCCACTTCAAACACCTCTCCTTCAGCTTCATAGTCTCAACTCTTGTTTTTGCAGCACATAACTCTATCTGTTTGGTAAGGTGATGGGCAGTGCAGGAGGCTGAGGTCAGTGTGTAAGGATTTCTTTCTGCTGCTCCTTGCCTCTTGTTTTCCCCCACTGCTTCTTGCTCCTTAAACATTTTCATCTGCTCTGGCATGGGTTGTCTATGGGCAGAAGTCCCTGGAGGATGTCTCTGCTCTGGTATGTGTTGCCTATGGGCTGTCATTTCTCAGAGACTTCCTTCCTCTTGCATGTAGCAGCTCCTTCCAAGAACATTGTCTCCAAGTGCATCCCTCAAAATGTCTCCTTCCACATCTCTTGTTTCTCTGGTTTTTTTTTGCCTTGCCTCTGTTTTTACAGTTCTCTAAACCCTTTACTTCATTTATCTTCTTATATATGTGCTCTCATTCTACTCTTGCATGTCTCCTGCCCCTTGTGGCTGTTGCTTTCTTAAATGTGTTTGAATAAAGGCATCATGTGCTCCCCGACTGATGTAAGTTTTGGTGAACAGTTGGTTGTTTCCATCTATTTCAGAGCTGCCTGGAGAAGGTGAGACCAGCACTGGGCTGGTTATGGCCCCCCCGCCATAAAGGGCACCCTTCAGTGTACTGCTGTCAAAACACTGCCAGATATGTCCAGAAGACTCCCTGGTCAGGATTTCCTGGGCAGACACTTTATTTTCCCAGTGACAAACAAGAAATAAGGTTTCATGTACTACTAATAAAATATACTATCATGGTATCTTTTATGCATTTATACAGAAGCAACTGTCTTGAGATCTGGTAGCTTGTAGTTCTATCTGATACATTAAAACATCTTGAGAAATTGCCTTGAATAGCAATTCAGTTATTATTAATTATAGGAAGCAAGCATATTTTGCATATTTTGAACTAGCACAGTATGCACCTTTGCATTCCATTTTCCTACAAGGAGAAGACTTACTGTAGAGCTAAGATTTGGATGTGATTCTGGAAATATTATAAAATAATCCTAATAATGAAAACAGTATTTTAAAATATGGTGATAGCCAGCATAATTTGAAACAGTTTTTGCCTTCTGACTGACTCACTTCCAGACAAAGCAATTCTGTACTAATCTGAATTTGACACTCACCATCCCCCTCCATTCCACTCTCTCCCCCTGCTTCCCACCCACCTGCCTCCCCACCCCTACCTGCCTGCCAATGCACCAGGGAAAATGACTTTCTAGCTATTTGTGGGTTAAGCCTTGAATGGATATGTTGTCCTCAATATTACTGAGACTCTCCTAAGTGGCCTTTTAGGAACCTTATCTGCACACTCACCCTTCTCCGAGAAATTGAAATTCCTTTTCAGCCCATTTGCTTCTCCTGCTCTGTTACTTTTTGTTGCCGTTGCTCTTTTTGCAGATCGCACTGCCAGTGCTCCTGCTCTGCCAGCTGCCCATTTCTTTTGTGTTCATATTCAGAAGACTAAAAATGAGTGCGTGTACATGTAGCGTGTGATCTCGTATATCATCATGGATGTGAAAGTTATAAACACTTCATCCTCTTCAACATAAATTTGATTGTCTTCAGGAGTTTATCTGGGCTTGTATGTTTGCATTTTTATGAAATATGATTAGGAAAAAAACCTCCAAATTAAGAAGGCTCTTCAAACTGGGGCTATGTTCAGATAGCCTTCCCTTCAGGTTCTCTGTATCTGCAAAGTTATACATTTGTGTGTGGGAAAACGAAATCTGAAAGCAGGAGGAGGTCATGAACCAATGCTAAGGGAAAGAGAGTCTTGCGCTGTGATGAATTGCCAACCTCACACAGATATATTTTGCATTTCTAATGGCAAGACAGAGACTACCTGAATGGCAAAATCAACAATTTGATTACTGCCTTATGGTTATATGGATTTAGCATAAGCATACTTAGCAAATTGCTGATTTAACATGTAGTAGGCCATAAGGTAAACAAGGTGACAACACTGCAGTTAAGACAGCTGCAGAGCAAGCACAAAGTGAGCAGTTATCTCTGGGTCTGCATCTTGGAGCTGACTCACCAGGAACACTGAGCAGTCAGCCTGAACTAAGAGAGAAAGTACAAAAAGTGACAGATCATGGTGATCTGAGAGGATTAAAAGGTGCCTCAAAGACTAAGAGATGTGATTAGCAGAAGAGGACCACTGGAGGAACACTGAAGAATATTGATCATTGAATTCAAGCATTGACTGCTATCAAGGCACCCATCATCTTCGTGGCTGTCTCACCACACCAGGCAGAATGTCTATGCAATCTCATGCTGTGAGCATGAACTCTGGAGACCAACAGAAGCGTTCCATCTCTTTTGTTTTGCCTCAAATTAAATGAGTCAATTTCAGGTAAATTAGTTTCCCAGGACAAAGTTATGTAGGATGTAATAATGAAAACTGATGTTTACTTTAGCCTTGAATCATCCAATAATAATCCAATAATAATCCATAATCCATAATCATCATCTATACTGGATGATGAATTCATGTTTGTAGGGGCCCCGCAGTCTCTTCATGTCCGCAGGCACGTCCAGGGGTCACCAGATGTAACGCCCATAGTCCCGGAGGCATAGTGACGAGAAGGCTGACTCTATTTTCAGAGGCTTTATTTATCTGTTAGAGCACTAATTTCTGTGCAGAGAAAGCTTAAGCATCTAAGCATTGGCAAGGGCTATAATACCTACCAAGCAGACTTGCTATCTCTCTACCTGGCTAGATGTTCCACACCAGACAGAGGGTCTGCTTTCTTAGAAGTCAGAAAATGTCTGCTGCTTCTTCTTGCACAGTTTCAGAATATATATCAGACTATATTGTTTACATTAGCTGTCCAATGACCTGTCCAACCAAGGGGAGCAAGGTCATATCCAGTCAGAGCATGACTTTTGCTCATGCTCAGGAGAAATGTGGCCTTCAGCACAGGGCTACACATGTTTACAGAGAAATCTGACTTTCCAATATTCTAATCTTTCAACTTTTTAATCTGCAAAATAAGAAGGCTAAATGATAATATAAATGTTAATGCTATGATATTCTCAATTACAGCATATTTTTTGTTGTCAGAGGAAAACAACATAGCATAATAATTGCCTTATTTTCCTGTCCATCTTTAATGCTGTGTTTTCTTTTTCTAGATATTTTACTATTGTTTCTCCTTTATGCTTTGGATAAATTAGTTTTTCTTTCAAAAAAATCTTTGACCATGAACCAATGCAAGAAACATAACCTGACAAAGATAGTTTATTTTTATCTTTCTCCACCTGCCCTGGTACTGAGAAATTTCATGGACTATTGGAATTTTTTTCTGTTGATCTTGTAGATTTCTCACTTAATGTACAGTTTTGCAGATAAATCTGTGGAGTCCAACAGACTACCCACTAGCTGTGATTTTTCTGAGTGGCCATTACTGTGACTGGATCTGTTTTACTTTGCAGCTTACATCAGTCCCTGGTCTGTGAAGAAGCAAAGTCAAAATATAATTTTATTGAGAAGCAGTTAATAAAGAACTGTTAGGGGATTTAACAGCTGCTCTTGCCTGCCACGCTTGGCATCAAGAAAAAGTTCTTGAGGAATGAGGAAAATAAATTAGTGCCTCCTAAGACTCTTAGCACCTCTGACTAAACAGGTCCTTCTATAGTTATGTAGACTGAGAGTTATGCAGACTGAAGAGTTTCCTGAGTTTGCATGTACTCCTTTGAAATGTCTTTAACATTTTGAGAAAGGACACAGCTTGAGTAGCATTTTCCTGCAAAGTATGATAACCTAGGAAATTTTTGCTTCAGTTTATTTTGTAAACTTTCTACACATCTGTAAGTCAAGTTGCCACATTTTAAGGAGTAAGCCTGTTATTTGGAGTGTGATTGGATATTAAAGCTATAGATTTTAAGTTTAGGTCACCAAAGCTTAGCATTTTTTTTAATTGCTTTGGCATGCTTTAGAACAAAATGTGAATCTCACAGGATCTCATATGGCCGTTGTATCAACCTGCTTCCCATTGCTTTTATGCTTTTATTTGAAGGAATCAGGTTTCTCATTTATAGGAAGAACAAATCCCTTCAAGAAGCTGTTTTTTAATAAAAACATCCTTTTTTTCTATACAGACACAAATGACAGAGAAAAATGTAGCTATGCGTAGTAAATTCCATTTCCACAAAAACTAAAGGATGACTTATTGTTGTAGTAATAAGGTTGTTTTTGCCTTCAGAATAATATTTTTCTTCATAAAAATATTTATGCTATTTTAATGGACTGTGATTGTGTTCAGTGAAAGACCAAGGTGAACAGTGTCTAAAATTTTGTTTCCTTTATGGAAGTAAGTCTGAAAAACTTTCATTCTAATCATAGTTTTGAATTATTCTGTAGGTATAGTTGGTTCCAAGAAAGTCTACATAGTGAAAAACTTTCATATGAAACATACAAGATATTTCATATTATTAAGAACACAGTTTAAAAAAATAGCCACAAGTAAAGAGAATATGAAACTTAACTACAAAAATGAGTACTTCTCACATTTGGTAATATATACAATTTAAACTCTGGAGACCTAACCTGGATTCTAGTTTGCTAGTTGGAATCATCTTATGGGATAGCAGAATGATGGTAGCAAATGGACCAATCCGAATGGCAGAAAATGCTGTGGATATAAACTGGTCCTCACCTTACTTAGTGTAGCATTATGAAATCCAAAATTATCTCCAGTGAGTCTTTAAGAAGATCTCCACCGACTGTCATAAGTAAGATGAGCCCAGGAGAGAAGATTTGATGCTTCATTATGGTCAGTTCTTAATTTAGTCACAATTTCTTTTAATTTTTCTGTCCTTGTAACAAATAAAACATGCTACTGTTTATCTGCTTTATATTGTTCCTGTAGTTCCCTTCAAGTTTAGTGATGAATATTTTCATGACCCCTTAAAAATGCTCCTTATACATTAGAAATATCACTAACATTACCTGTCATCATACTGACCTTCATTTGAAGCCAAAACGGGAGTCTACGGAAACTCTACATTTTCTCCATTAGGGGGAATCCTTGCTCTGTCTTCTGAAGGTTTAGTTTCTTCCAAAGCACTTTCAAGTTATTTTTTCCGTTGGGAGATGCTGAATCCTGTAGTTCAGTTTCTGAAATCTCTGCTTAGAGGAGTGATCAGATCGCTGATATTTTAACAATTCAGTGTGTGCAAGAGGAAGATAGTCGTCTGCTGATTTGTGCATATAGTTCTTTTTGTTCTCCTTTGTATATAATTAGCTATTGCATGAAAAGTATATTCCTTGCATAAAAAAGTCAAAGAGCTTAAAGACTGAATAAAGAGACTCCTTTTCAGAATATATCACTTTTTGAGTCAACATAGTGAAGAGTTCAGTGGCAGCTACCATAAAGTTCTTTCTTCCACAAGCTTTCATTTTTAACTGAACCTGGCTCCATCACTTGAGCAGTTCAAAGTATTCTACACAAAAGCAACACTCATATGGAGCTGATTTGCTTAGCCAGTTTGAAAAAAATCGTTTTTGAAAAGTACATTCAAAACCAGTGTAATGATGATGAATCATAAGAGGGATACTAAAATTTAGCCTTGACTAAAGATTTTCACCATCTGAAATCATGGAAAAGGACTGTGGCAAAATCACTACTTTCGGATAACTTTTAAGATTTTCCCTTTTGTTCCACATAGTAAGAGGTTATTAATTGCTTTTTGAACTGGGAACTCTTTGGAGAACTAGGAACCCATTGCAGGGCACATTGTGTTGGTTTTTTTTCTGGGTTCTGGGAAATATTTGAGAATTAAATGTCTGTGGGGAACAAAGTTGATTTTATAAAGTGAGAGTGAGCAACAAAGGAATGAGAATACATGTGTTGGAGATAATTATACCTTTGAAAGAGAAGCGCTGTTTTCTGGGGAAAGTCTTTCATATTTGTCAAATACCAAGCAATACAAAGCTACTTCCTTACCTTTTCTTTCCTTTTTTTAATTTCCACAGCATTTTCAGGGGAAAGAATGATCAACTGCATTAACAGCTTATATATTTTCTTTTTACTAGCAGTTCTCTCCCTCACTCATTAATCTTTCCCAAGCAAATACATCTTTGGTGATTTGGTACATGGAAATGTGTCTCTCTGTCAAGATTGAATCAGCTTCCTCATGTGATGACATGGTGTCTGAATCTGACTAATGACATGGCACACAAACCAGTACTTAATTAATAAAAAATAATGGTGTACAAAGGCAATGTGCTGATGGAGAGAGACTGTGTGTAGCTCAGATAAGATGTATAAAACTGACATCTTGCATTCTGATTGACAAATTCTTGTGTTTGCAAACTGAAATATAGGCAGTAGCCTATTCTCCCACAGATTTCAGGGACACTTGTCATTTTTCTGCGCTGTTAGGTTCCCAAATGTTCAAAAGCCTGGACCTAAATGCCTTTGAACAATTTAATCCCCATTTTATTTTCTACTTCTCTGGTTACTTTTTAAACGGAGATGAAGAATGTTTAGCCAGTGCTGAGATTAAACTTTAAAATTTTCTCATAGTGTGTTTAATGGAGTCTTAAAAAGACATATACTGAAGCGATTACTGAAGCATTACAGGAATTTATTTTAATAGTAATTTTAATGGACTTTAGTTTCATCTGCATTCCCTATTATCGTTTCAATTTCTGAATATCCTTTTAGAAACTGGTGTTTACCCTTATGTTTACTATTATGCTGTAATGCTATACATATGTATGTACTTTGGCTTTTTCTACAGCCAGGAAACATCTCTGGGTATTTCTTTGTCCAGTCATTTGATCTGCCACTTTGAACCCCCTTCCTGTTGGTAACAGTCTTCTGGAGACAAGAACACTCATTGTCTCTGCTGTAGGTATGTAAGGCTCAGTAGCAAGAATAATATTGCCTAGATTTTAATTATTTATTTAATAGTTTTAGAACTGCTTAAGCTTAAGATCCACAACAAATTTTACTTATTTTAGATCTGGTGACAGACTACACATTGGTTTCAGCATTATGAAAACAAGAAGCTGCCAGGCAGGATATTCAATGTTGCCTTAACTGGTGGCTAGAAATTCTACTAAATAGCATTTGAAGTATAGAGACTTGTTCAGAAGTGATCCCAAAGCACATTTCTGAATTAAAGATAGCTGAACTTTAGCATACTCCATCTTCTTAGCAGTCAAACAAAATAACATCAATGACTTGAAATCAAAAGCGCATATAAAAAGATAGTATTTGAATTGGGAGTATATGTACTGATGCCTTGGGGTTTTTCATCATATTTCTAGGATTTTAGCCTGCCTGTATGNAGTACAAAGAGAAGGAACTGACACTTCCTTCAAGGCTTTGATTGAACTTACTTTTTATGGCCTTAGTATAAAACCCAGAGATCTTCCTGGAGTTTCTGACAGATCAATTTGCCTGTGATATGGGAAGACATTTACTCTGTTTTTTGCATTATAATAGGAGGCCTTTTGTTGTGTTGCTGTGGGTAATTCATTGGTAGCATTGAAATGGAAAACTCTCAGACATGTAGCAAATATCTTGATTAGTGAGCCTTCCACATACACAGTAGATCTTTTCATGAATTGTATACAGGCATAGGGAATATATGCTTTCAGAATTTGATGATGTTGCTTTTTGAAGCATGTGTGTACTGCTTTTATGAAATACCAACCCAAATAAATGGGAAGGTTAATGACCAGGAGAACTATGTTTTCGTATGACTGTCAGATTACTGATTTCCTGCCTTATTTTCTGAATTATTTATTCTTGCTCTATTCTACAGCTTTTTCTGGAGTGCATAGTAGCTTAGAAATGAACTGCTTATACTGGAGTATAGTACTATTTATCAGAGGAACAAATTCCTTTAAGCTGGTGACACATTTGCTCTTGATTTCCATAGAGCTATATTCACAATGTTTTTATGGAACGGGTCAGGTCGTTGCATCACCTTGTAAATATTTGTCCCTATCTGATGCTAGATACATACATTTGAATGCAAAGTGTCTGTGATGCTTACATACCTTGGATAAACATTTACATTCCCTTCATTAATCTTCCTTTTCAATCGTTATTTAGGATATTTCAGTCAACCTGAATGGGTAATTGTTTGTCAGTTTATTAATTACAGGTCTGACTAAATGAACTTACATATAGACAACAGATATTGCAGTTAAAAATCTCTACTTCTTAGAACTAAATTTTCTGGATTATATAAATTCAAGTTGCCAAGTAGTAACTATATTTCTTGTAAACAGTAACAGATGCTGACTGTAGCCCTGTCTTACAGGCCACATTTCTCCTGAGCATGAGTATAAGTCGTACTCTCACTGGCTATGACCTTATTCCTCTTGGTTGGACAAGAAGAGCTTGGCCCTCAGGTCATTGGACAATTAATATAAACAATATAGTCTGATATATATATCTGTAACTGCGCAAGAAGAAGAGTAGACATTTTCTGATTTCTAAGAAAGCAGACTCTCTGTCTGGCGTGGAACATCTAGCCAGGTAGAGAGATTGCAAGTCTGCTTGGTAGGTATTAGAGCCTTTGCAATGCTTAGATGCTTAAGCTCTCTGTGCATAGAAATTAGCACTCTTATAGATAAATAAAGCCTCTGATAAAACTTCATGGAGTTAGCCTTCTCGTCATTATGCCTCACGGATGACACTGAACAACCATAGTTGACAATTCACCCTAACTTTTGTACTCTTTTCCTGGCCATGATTTTTCATCTAATGTAAAATTTAGAATGTCTCACATTTCTTATTTACCAAATATCTGTAAATATTTGTATGTACCTCAGATGCTGGGAGCAAACCAGTATTGAAAGTCTTTCAAGAAAAAAGGAAATAGTGAAGTTTGTGTTTTGCTTTTTAACTTTAAACTCTTCCCATCAAATAGCTACAAGGCCTTAATCATAATATCAAAAGTCAGACATGCTTCCAAACCTGATTTCAGTAGATTATGTCTTTGTTCTACACTGTTATCTTTTAAGGTGTTGTAATCACATACAGAAGTAATTACTGATACTGAAAAGCATTGGTCACCACAAGTGTCTACTTATATAGCTATGCAGATGATAAAGTAGCTACTCATAATACCTGCACAATAATCAAGTGATAATTATGAGGAGGCATTTTTACTTTTAAGACAATTCATAACTTTTTATTACTTGCTCATGTGATGAGTACGGATGTACAGAAAGTGTGTGGCTGTAAAAGATGCAGTCCCATGCTTTTAAGAGATTTGAATATTGGTGGCTTCTGACAGTGTGGTTGTCTATGCTGTCTTCCTAGTAATATCTCGTTTTTGTTTTACTCTTGCTATGATTTGCCAGATTGAGTCATGAAAAATAAAAGACTCTTACCTCTTTTATCAGCTCAGTTTTTAAGTGCTACGCCTGAAAACCTCTTCTGATCTAATTTCATACCGAAGTTTAGAATATTTGGATTAATAATAAAATTTACATGGGAAGATATTAATTTCTAATTTTTGGTCTTTCAAAAATAAATATAAAAATATAAATGCAAAATTTTGAACGAGCTCATCTTAATAAATCTCTCTACTTATGCACCAGATACATCTTATGTACATGTTAATATCATTTTAGTATTTGGCAGTAATTAGGACTTTATTCAATTGCTAGATTCAGTGATACTTGCATAGGGAGCGAAACAGTGATGTACTTTTGTTCTCTTCAGCCCAAAATACCGTAATTTTTCTTTGATAGTTTAGTTCTATAGTGAGTTGATTACCAAAGAGAAATCTTTTAAAGAAATAATAATTTGACACTTTATTTGGAACCCTGGAGAGAAACACTACTTTATTCTTAGCTACAAAAAGAGGAGCCATCCTCTCTAGTTAATAACTCTTTTGCCTTAAAAGGATACAGCATCATTCTTTAAGAGCTTATTCCTAAGTCTAGTGAATTCAAGAGATGTCTGTTGTCGTTTAGTATTGTCCTTTAATTTCTACCTCAGAAAGAGCACAGGTGGTATACTGTGCCACTATTTGTTCTAAGTCAATTCAAGGGAAGTTTCTGGCTTTTGCAAACCATCAACTTGATGTTGCTTCTCATCAAACAGGTTAATTTGAATAGAATTTTAATTTTCATTAGCTTGACTTTTCTGGCAAGGTAATCAATAACTATACTCTCCATCTAGACAGTGACAAAATGTACTGGTTACTCAGATAAAGTGAGATCATTCATGTTGTGAAAAATAGTTCAGCCTAAGCTCAAAGCTAGAATAGTCACAGATTTGCTTTCTAAATTGAGAATCTAGTTCCACAATTTTTACTTAATTTGTTCTGTGTTGTCTAGGTTTTAAAGATCTAAATTCAAAGCTTGTTGAAATCAATGGAAGTCTGTATCAATTTTTTTTAATGTTTCTTTTAATTTAGATTTACTCTGAATTAAAGTTTTGCAGGGATTTGTAGGTTTGTTTGTACTTGAAGCAAATTTCTTTTCTGGTGTATTTTCAATTCTCTTGAAGCTGGGATTTTTTTAAAACCTGTGGAGTTGGACTCCTGTTCAAAGTCCCACTGGAGGAGAAAGAGAATTAATGGAACTTTGTTCTGCTGTGTACAAATCTTCAGCTGAACATATTTGCTGCTCGCAAGGTTAAAAACTGCTGAAACAGAATTGCTGCCTATTCCTCTTTCCTTTTTTCCTTATCCTGTCCCATAAAGCATTCAAACTGTATTTTTGGAGTCTATCTTGACATGCCAAATGTGGTACCTTGCTCTTTGCATTGTTACCTTTGTGATATAATCTTCACATTCAAGCACTTGAATGTAATGTGAAGACTGAGAGAAGCTGAAAAATTTTGCTCTATTTTGCCTAAAAATTGATAAAAATGCATTGTATGGAATTTTTTCTCAAGTCTGTTTCATTTTATAATAGAATGGTATATAGTGTTTGCCCAAAAAAGCATGACAAATATGAACTGTAATTCTCTGTTAAAGGTCAGTTAAAAAGTATAAAATGAGTGGATGATTTTGACTCCTAACCTCAGTTTCCAATTTGTAAAATAACAATATATTCACTCAGTTAGCTCTCATGGATATTTTAAAGTTTAACATTTGTGAGAAGCTGAGGTGCAATAATGATGATAATGCTGAAAAAAAAAAAAAAGAAAGGGAAGAAAAATTACTCGAATTCAGAGCAAGGGTTGCATGGAACTGTGTATTGATCCCACAGGTATAAAGCATAGTAACTGGCTGTTGATTTCACTTGTGTATTTAGTGAAGTAGGACAATATGTAGTAATGCAAGTGATGTACCTCAGTTCTTGTGATCTGATCCATAAATGAGGGAGGGAAGAAAAAATTTAGCTGTATTGATGTGTTCCAAATATTGCAGTAAAGTGTCTCTTTGTTATCTTGGTTCTGTATAATCTACTAAATACTAAATCACTACTGAACTACTATTACACTGGGATACATTCTCAGAATTGAGTTGCAATTTGCTGCAAAACTGCATGCTAGATAGGCTAGGAAATATACTACGTCCACAGTGAATTAGTGAAGTTCAGGAATCTGGGTTTTTCTCCAAGCTTGGAAGTGGAATGAGCTTTGGAAAAGATGTACTGTTCATCGGTTTCTATCCAGGAGGGGTGGATTTTTTTAATTCTCTTTCAATCTAAGTCTTACTGTGCTCATGCAGTAGTTTTTCTGAGTACAAGATTGCTTACCAACTTTTATCTAGGGCTAATCCTGCCTTTCCCACATCCTTGATTTTATGTCTTCTCCTGTCAGAAGCCTCACAGCCTTGCTTTTATCTGGCTTTTTTTGTTTGTTTTTGTTCCTGTTTTTTGCTTTGTTTTTAAACTCAGTCACATTGCTGCAGCTGTTCCAGGGATGATCTTTGCTCTTCTAAGCCTATTGATTTGTAGGTGATAAAAGAATCTCCCAAACCTCTCTCTTTTCCTTTGCATTACTAAAACCTGGCGAAGATTAACACCAACTCAAACGCTAAAGGCCTGTTTACACATAGGAGTTTACTGTGACTGAAGGGAATCATGAGTGAGGAAGCACTAATGCACTGGAATGAGCTTAATTAATTACTTGACTAATCTGTTTTAAAGGAGCTGAAAGTGCAAAACTTGTATTAGCAGTGATCTACTCAGTTACATTTCTTTGTAGGATATAGTTACTACTTTCCCTGCTTTCTTACAAGATCAAAGCCAATTCATGATTTATGTTTTCAGATGTATCAGTGCACTCATCAGCTCATCATACTTTCCAGCGTCTAGTGTATTCCTCAAGGTTTACCTCTCCATCCTACAGCCAAAACCTATGTAACTTCTTTGAAATGTGTGACACTCTGTAGGTCACCTTTGTAAATTTTTTATTGCATGTTTTGTACATTTGCAAGGGTCATATGCCTGTGTTACCTTCAAATTTTATTTTTTTTTTTAAATTCAAAAACACAGAGAGCATGGTTTGACCCTTTTTTCTTTTCTGTTATGGTTAAGGGTAATAAATATTAAAAAAAAGCAGTTTCTTCTGATGCAGGACTGTTGGGTTCTCGGCCAATCTTGAACTTTTTATATTTTTACAAAGTTAGTAAATAAGTGCCTGGCACTCTGATGACAAATTAAATGGAACATAACTCTATTTGCAGGTTTTCAGACTTCACATAACATTAAAGAACCCCCTCGAGAACACTAAAGGGTTTTCTGATAAACTATGATTAATTTCCACTCTATTCTTATTGACTTTTTTTTTCTTTTTTAAAACCGGTTCAGATTTCAATATCATAGACTACCAATTTTCACAAGATTGATTCGTGAGCTGGAGTTGCATCTCTTGTAGTAAAATGTATGAACCTTGGTGAAAGAACTCATTTTCTTCAAATCACTTGCTTAAAAAAATGTAATCTATGAATATTTCTGCATTTAAAACCACTGCTATCAGTTGATCTAGTTTTCAAAGAAGATAAAAAATTTTACATCATATTAAATAGCATTTGTACTGTATATAGTATCATATGTATATGAATATAATATATCTTCTAAACATTAATCAGTAAGTACACTAATAATGCATATCTTTATATTTTAATACATCCTAACTTTCTTGATTGCATTTTTGGGGAGCAGGTCAGAAAACAAAAAGAGGCTGTTCATTGGCAATTTTTTCCTTCAGTAGATTTCTCCAACACCTGTCCTCATATACCTGGATGTTGTAGAGTGTAATTAGTATGTATTTCTATATTATGTATCTCTGTATCATATTGTTCTGTTACTTGGTATGTTCTGTTAAATCCCCCACCCTTCACCCCAGATGGTTTTCTCCTCCCCTTCTCCTCCCTTCCCTTTGGCTGGAGCCCCCTATAAGAACCGTAGGCCGTAAATGGGAAGGGCTCTTCCCTGGTTGCCTCTGATAAGCTTGGACCCTCCATGGAGCTCACTGCCCCTGGAGTGAAATAAACTTATATGCAACCACAAAGTGCCGCCTGCACTTCTTCGTCCTCCATTCACTAGCCTACTCTTGAGGGAGTGCAAGGGCACACGCACCCCTTGCAGACCCTGAGGCACCTTCTGAAAAGGACCTCCTGACTCGGAAACCTCCTGACTGGAAGGGCCCCCTTCTATCTGGTGCCCGATGGCCGAAGCAATGCCTGGGCTGAAGAGGGAGCAGGGCAGCCCAGAGGGTGGCTACAGAGGGTGGCTACACCTGGACATACTCCAATACACTTTCCAAAACAACCAGATATTGCACTTGTAAATGTGCAAATATGGCTTTCCTGTCCTCTCTCCCCCCACATCACAGTGACTAGTGTACTCGCTGTGATTTTGCTCTTTCTTTTCCTTTTTATTAAGCAAAGGGTAGATACAATGCTCACATATTACTATTAAACATAATCAGACAAAGTCTACAATGTTAAGCCCAAGCGATTGACAGTTTAAGGAAAAGAATATTTACTGGAAATCTGGAAATGCAGAATGTGTCATGAAGAAATTTTTGAAATTTATAAAATAAACGGTTCTACTCTGTTTTAGTATTAAGCTTTTTTCTTAAGGTATATCATTGCAGTAAAGATAACGTAAAATTTTAACTTACAGCCTCACTTGAAATCAACTGAGTTTTTTTAATTACTTTAATAAATCTCAACACTTGCCTAAGACTGTGTTTATTTTGGTATCCTAAGAATGATTGAACTATTTGAGATATCAATCTTCATAACAAAACATTCACCAAATGCTATTGCACTTTCTAATGATCCATGAAGACCATGAAGAGACCACTATAAATCATATAGGAAGGGAAAAAATGTTGTTCTTACGGATAGAGAAAACAAAGGTTTAAACCCAGCTATGTGATGCCTTCAGATAACTCTTCAACATCTCAAAAAGATATGCTGCATTTTCTGATTCCTTCTGGTAAAACATGGCCCATATTGTTCTGAAAACTCCAGCTTGATTGAAATCCTAAAATATAAATAAATGGAATTATGTTTTGCTGAGATACTGTTGTGCAGAAGAATTGTTAAAATACTTGAGGTATAAACATATCCTTACGAAAGGAAATGAAAATGAACAGTTCTTATGGAGCTCCCCTGAAGATTTAGTGTTAGCCTTTGCGTTCACTTTGAGTGTTGAACCAAGCCTCAGAAATGGGCCAAGTTTTGAATGGCTGTATCTGTTGCAGACTCCAACCTATGGAGCAATCTCATAATCTTTCACAGCAAGCATATCTTCTCGTTGTTTATATTCAAGTAAGCCTGCTTCCTGGAGATTTACAGCTCCTGCTACTTGAGTTTACTTGAGCTACACAGAATAACTGTTGTATATGTTTCTTTTAAGGTTTTGACTATAATATATGAGCAAAGAGCAAAAATATTATATACAGCTAGTTGCCTGGCTTTACTAGGTCCTTATATTTATTTCATATGAGCTATGAATGACTGAATAATGGATTTTGGCTGGTAAAAAAATAAAAATCTTGTAAAAGGGTTTTAATAACATTTATTAAAGCTATTCTCACTGTGTTTGGGACATTGGAGCAAGACCTCATATCCATGTATTTGCATGTGAAGTTTCCTTATTTAATTTCACTGAGAGACTTCCTTACAGGAACATGAGTCAGCCTGATCAGGGTGCAGAAACCAGTTTAAAGTTCTTTGTCCTTCTAAAGTATGCCAATACATTCAATGTTTTCTGTAGTCAGTGCAAATGAAAAATGGCTAGGTATTGACAAGCAGTGCTTTGAGATACATGTAGGGGAAGGTTTAAGGTTTTTTTAAGACCTTTTTTAAGATTGGTTATTTAAATGTACTTTTAGATTCTGCAACAAGATTTTGGGATCAGGCCTTGCTAATCTGGGCTAAAATTTTATAATTTATGATTTTCGTCATGTCCCAATGGGAAGTAATATGCTAATATTAATAATCTCCTTTCTTTCCTTCTGTCGTCTCTACCAGAAATTGCCAAAGAGCTTGCTTACAGTTTTTGAAAAAGTTTCAGTTATATAAGTATTTAAACCTAACAAAACCCTTTAAAAGTACTCTGAAACTGTTGTGAAGTTGTGCTATTTGTGATTCTGCAATTTGATTCAACTGCTTGTATCTGGAGAACTAACTGGAATGAATGATCTGGGGAATACTATGTATAAGAATTGTAAATCAGTCCTTGCGTTGGTCCATGCAGCAGAAGGTCAGGAAGGGTGGGAATCTGAGATTGGGGGGCTGAGGTTTGCAAGCAATTTGTCTGTTTGTGAGAAACAGAAGGGCAGCAGCTATTTTCTTGAGTGATTTTTACGTGAATAAAGCATGAGTAGTGCTTGCTGGTTTTTACATCTCCCATCTGAAGTGTTAAGGCCTTATTCTTAGGAGTTGGTTTAGTATGTCTAGACAGCAAGAACTTCAATATTGGTCTGAGGTTTTGAATGAGCCAGAGTGCATTTTGTGTGGACAAAGCATAACTGAAAGCTTTTTTTTTAACCATAAAGTAAGTTATACTATCATAGAGATAATATATATAAAAATATCTAGAGGTAAATATCACAGAGAAATAGCCTCAGTTGCTCAGTGGAAAAAAATGCCTTAAGCAGTAGATATCCATTTTGCGACAATTAAAACACCACTCAACAAACAGGTAAAATACCGACCTATGTTACTATTGATAAAAGTATTTTCTAACTCAAAGCGTACTATGTTGTCCTGGTTTGGAACAAATATATTCAGAGGGATAAATATTCTCTGATAAAAACAGGCTGCAGTCACCCTCTCCCACCAGGTTTGAGAAAAGAAATATTTCCTCGAAGGAAAGCGAAAGGGAAAAAAACCCTATTTATTTAACAAACACACAAGAAAAATAATAATACTACTAAACACTAAATAATATCTATAACAATAAATAATCAAGTCTCTCACTGGAAGACTAGAAGACCCAGAGTCCCTTCTAGAGTCCCAGGCTGATCGTGGGGGCCCCCCCCAGGCCAGACCAGTAGAAAAGGCCTCCCAGTGAGGTTTTGATATTCTGATGTCCCGACAAGTCCAGGAGAGTAGAAGAAAAAATCAAAAGTCCAGGAAAATGCAGAAGTCTAAGTCCCTTCCAAAGAAACAGGCAGAATTCTGGCTGTAAAAAGCTAGAAGGCCAGCATCTTCCTCCCCCCTTTGCAGACCAGCTGCTGAAAAAAAGCCCCAAACTGCACAGCAACATAGCAAAACTGACCTTGAAACATTAGAATTGTTTTGAAAAGATTTCTCTATCTGTTTTTTTTTTTCTCTCCACTCTTGGGGCTCAGTTTTAAAAGCACAAGATTCTTTTTTTTTCCCTAGCATAGAGAAGACAAATATGGGATATGTCACAAAGTCACCCCAAGATATACGTATTATGAAAAATTCCCTGAAGGGAAAGATAGTTATATGGAGATGGAAATGCATGTGTTGTGCATAAGCCATGTTAACAGATACAAAATATCAATTAGTGTTCACTGATGTACTGCCGCAGAGAATTGAATAACATGCAGTTCATTTTTCCAGTTGGAAATCTGGTTTATACTGGAAGCTAGTGCTGGCCTGCCATGTTCCTGAAGCACTGGGAACTGTGCTGCCACTTGCCTTACAGAGCCTGATAATGAATTACTAGTGAAGATAGAAACTATTGTTAACTGTAACAGACTCTGGCACATACTCACACTCGCTTGTTATTTCTGTTTTCTCTGGCCCCTGTAGGCATAGAGATTTCAAGAGATTTTGTGAAGAAAGTAACCTATTATGCTGATATTTCACCAAGAGGAGTAAATAATATAAATAAGATTAAATTATTAAAAATAAATAGAAACTTATCCATGATAATTTGTTGGGTAAGACAAGAACCAGATAGAACAAGATGAGATGAAAAGACAGAACCTATGTGTAAAGGCAAAGCCCAGAACATGCATGTGGGAGGTGCCGGTATCTGAATCTTAGAGGACTGGACAAAACAGAGATTCCTGACAGGAAGAAACCTATTGGCTTGAAGGTGGCTGCTTTTTACTTGCTGACTTCATACTGCAAATGAGCAAACCTGTCTAGTGACACCACACAATATGGGATTATTCAGCTATATCGTAAAAATTTTCCTATCTCTTGCTTCATCTGCTACTCAAGGTTGCCCATTTATTTTAAAGTCTTAATTTCTTAGGTAGGGCTATTACAAACTTTCAAGCTTATCTGAGAGCCTAATTTGCCCTGCAACACCTTTATGAGAGATGATGATGCATGAGGCTGAAAAAACTCAGCATGAAAAAAATTGCTTTTCATATGAACAGCCTGTAGTAGTTACTAAACTTGAGTCCTACCTATTCCATTTTATTAAGTCACCCTAAAACTAACTGTATTTTCATAAAGCTGATGAAGCTAACATAAACTTTTCAGTTTTTTTGTTTGGTTGTTCGGTTGGTTTTTTTGTTTAAATTTTTGTTTGTTTGTTTGTTTTTTTAGTTTTACAAGGAAAGCCTATTGGACTTCAAGATTAACACGTATGTTCACTTTTTGGCTGCATTGAAAAAAATGGCATTTTATTTAAAAATAGATATTAAATATAATGTTATGGCTTTTATAGTAATATGGCCTTTCACCAGCTGGAAATGCTGGTCAGCAAGATTTTGATTCTGCAAAAATAATTCATATTTCATAACTAAGAAATTAGTCATTTGTGCTAATTAGGAGAAGAGTAATAGGTGATTGGATGAGATTCAGCTGCATGAGCATAGTTTGAAAAGACTCTTTTCTGTGAGAGAAGTTCTGGGAATCAGTGTTGATGTTTTCAGTGCCTTTTATTTCATGGTAGCAAACATAAACAAAAGTTCATTACAAAAAAATCCCAACAAATTAGAATCACAGTAGGTGACGCCAAGTGTATTTTTACCCTTAAGGCAAACTTGGTAGAACTTTAATCATATTTGATAATGTGGAATTGTTTGGCTTTAGAAACACTGAGTGGACTAAATTAGAATCGAAGTGATGATACATTAGTGTTCTTTGTTTTCTAGTACTGAGCACGCACAAATAGCATTCTAATAGCTCATTCTGCAGCTGTAATTTGATATATGTTAATGAGCTTTTGATCTTTGTCATCCAGGGTCTCCATGTATTGGAAATAGCTTATAAATTTTTTTTATTTTTTTTTTTTTTTATTGTGAATGAAGGCCAAAAATTTCTGCAGTGTATTTACAAGGCCAGAAATGTTGATGTGCTAATCACTTCTGCATCAGTGCCTGCAAGTTGCATTTAGCAGATAAACTTCGATGAACACAAAATTCATATTGAAGTAAACATAAAAATTCAGGTTTGGAAAAAAAGTGATAAGTTAGTTACTGTCTATTTTTCTGAGTGGACCTATGTCATGACTGTGCTGAACACGGCACAGGTAACAGTGCCATTTGTGGAGTTGCCTCTTATACCACTTAAGCTCTTCCCTGACCTAATGGTTCATATTTTATTATTAAAGAGGAGTACTTAACGTCTTTAAATCCTAAAAACGTACAAATAATATGTAGGTTTTATTCAGTCCTTCCCTGCTGAGTATTAAATGCTTTCCTTCTTTATTCTTTGGCTGAAATCACCAGAAATTCTGGCATATCCCTCTTTCCTGTTGAAGATGTCTTTTCCATTTATAATTCACATGCAAAAATTATAGACATTTTTTACTTTTGACCCTCAGTTTTTTTCCACTTGATCGATTGGCCATAAACTTTGACAGTGTAAGATAAAACTTGCAAGAGACTTTAAGCACTGCAGATACCAGAATTATGTAGCATTTCCTGAAGTAGATCCCTCACGATTCCTTTACCATTACCCTTATTCTTAATAGATCAAAAATTCATCTCAGTACTCACAGAGCTTGTGTTTTCAGTAAGTATTTGGGCATCACATTTGAAAAAAATAGCACATTTTTTAATGACCTTTAATAACTGCAGTCTTTTTTTTAACATTACTTACAGCTGCAAGGTATCTCTAGGGAAAAGCATCAGGCATTCCAACATAGTGATTCACCTAGATTTTCTTCCATGTCATATACAGTATTAACCATGAATCCTCCCAGATATCTTAACTGAGTGACATAGTCATATACTGGTTAATATCCTGGTCCTACTATTTTATGGTTTATTGTCTTCTGTTTGGTTTTAGCTTTGTTATTTCTAAGCTCTATTTTCTTTCCATTTCCTTCAGATTTCCAACTATCTTTTTTGTTAATTCTTCTACAATGATCAAGTCACATAGTGAATTGTGACTCAGCTAAGTTTAATGCAATTATAAGTAATGCAATTATAGTGGTTCCTTTCTACTTTCACAGTTTTTTTAAAAGCTATGACATGAAAGGAGTAGGGCTTTTACTCCCTAAGTATAAATAGCTTATGGACGTGCCATACCATTATTGTGAATTGAGAATGCTCTATTATGTAATAAACATCCAAAAGATAGCTCTCGATTAGCTATTCCATGCTTTATCAAAACTTATACAATCTGTATCATTGTCATGTTTATGTTCTGATGATATTCTTCAGTAGACTGCTGAGAGTCTCACACTTCATAACTCTAGTATCCCACATTGAACGTGTATACTTTGATTGCCTGTTTCACTTCCCCTTCCTAGACTGGAAGACCTTATAGACAGCCAAGTCAGCATATTTCTTAGAATGAAGAAAGCCCTTTCATATGACAAGTGAAACATTTTCTTGCACTGTAAACTTCTAGGTCCTGATCCTACTGGTCCCCCTTTTGTTTCAAGAAAAGTGAATTTCCATTTGATAGATATGAATAAAAGCACGGTAGTCCTACTCTTAATGGCTGTTCTACTCTTTGCACCTTGGAATGAAAAAACATTGTAAGAAAAGGGTGATACTACTGGAGTTTTAAAGATTTGTCTTTCACTTGAGTGGGTCACAAAAACCTTTTGAATCAGCCGGTGAGTGAAGGTGCTTTCCCTAGGCATGGAAGCTTTTACTTTCTTCTTTTTTTAAGCTTTGTTCCTGTATTTATTTTATTTGACAATCTCATCTTTGAGGTTTGTTGCCAAAGGCTAGAGCTGTGCTACCTTCTTCAGTGACAATCTCTATCACTCACTCTTGAAGGTCCTCGTGAAGAAGAATACCAAAAGGTCTCATTACTTTTAGCCAATGATGAAGTTACATGTCTAGTAGATGCAGGTGGGGATATCTATCTAGCAAAATGAATAATAAAAAAATGTCATGAAATTGAGTCAAAGATGTCTGATGTCTTTAAAAAAAAAATCATGTACAAATATACCAACTTTTAATTTAATCAGGGAAGAATGTTTTTACGCTGCTCCATAAAATGAGAGACTTCAAAAAATGATGCATCATGCTAAGTGAGTGCTAGGCATTTAATATTCCTTTAACTATAATAAATATTTAAAGTGTTGGTATGAGAAATAAGAGTTACTGACTATGTATCTGAGTCCTTGCTTTAACTCAGATTTGAGTATTTCTGAATTTCTCTATACAACATGTAAGCTACATAGTTAATAACTCCGTATTTCACAAGAAATTTCAAAATAATTGCACTCATCTGTCGTGGATAGCAGCTGGTCTGCTATCAANTATATATATAATTCAATTGAAAACTGACCTAGTAAATAAAGACTGTTTTTGTTGGTTTGTTTTAAAAAAATAATTTCTCTTCAATTTAATTTTCAAGCCTCCTGACAGCAAAAAAATTATCTCATTTTGACCAATGTGTCAAACACGGTATGTTTCTAGGTCTCTGCGCTTGCCTGATTAAGGAAGTTTCATCTATTTCTTTTAAGAAAGATATTTTAAAGTGTCTGATTATTATCTGAAAGTACTTTCACAGGAATCAGATTCCTGATACTAGACAGCTACATATCAGATTGAGATATAACACTATCTAATAGCT
>WEIV01024273.1:104542-121423 GCA_013390005.1 Calyptomena viridis
AAGTATACTAGCCTTCTGATCTGTATATTCACTTATGCTTTTACACAATAAACCAGTTCTTCACTTTCCTCGAGAGAGGTGACTTCGTGTCACTCTGTCCACCTCAACAGCGACACCCATCTTTATGGACAACATTTAAAATAATTTCCATTTCCTCCTTCACCAAGATCTATGCATTACAGTATTCCATACTTAATGCTCCCTCTTCTCCCTGACGCTTCATATTGTATCTTTAAGTGCAAAGTCCTTTCACACCATTGTTATGCTTGGAAACAGTAGCTTCTTCTCTGAAGTAACCGCCTTCGAGCATACTTTTAAACACAACCATCTCCACTGGTTACTATTTATACTTGAAGTTCAATCTTAAACAATAATATATATATAATTCAATTGAAAACTGACCTAGTAAATAAAGACTGTTTTTGTTGGTTTGTTTTAAAAAAATAATTTCTCTTCAATTTAATTTTCAAGCCTCCTGACAGCAAAAAAATTATCTCATTTTGACCAATGTGTCAAACACGGTATGTTTCTAGGTCTCTGCGCTTGCCTGATTAAGGAAGTTTCATCTATTTCTTTTAAGAAAGATATTTTAAAGTGTCTGATTATTATCTGAAAGTACTTTCACAGGAATCAGATTCCTGATACTAGACAGCTACATATCAGATTGAGATATAACACTATCTAATAGCTCATAATATAACACATGCAAATTCAGGTTAATGTGCCTTTTTCTCTAGGAAGAATGATTAACTGTTGGAGCAATTTGTACAAGATGTGGTGGACTCTTTATCTCTTTGCACATCTTTCTGAAAGATGTCTTGAGCTATTTTAAACTAGGAGTTGCTAAGGGAATGTTGGTCTGGATCAACCACTGGGTGAACCTTTATACTTATTAGTCTGCCAAGCAGTCCTGTAAAAAGAAGCAGATGGCAATGCTAGGAAGTCTTACAAAATACTTAATCTTGAAGTGGGATTTTGTTCTCATAGTAAGGCCAAGTAGGTGTAGAGCATCCATGTTTTCTCCAGTATCAGGAGGTATTTGACCTTCTGGAAGGTGTATGAAATTGGTGTCCTTTAATTTTCTGTTAGTACCATAACAATGCTTTTGGCATACAAAGCAGAAGTGTGTGAGTGTGGTCAGTTTCATGGAGAAGTCATTCAGACTCTGAGACTCATGCTTTGCTTTTTCCAGAATTATCTTATTCCACTAAAAAGACACTATTTCTATAGGGCACTCCAAATGCTATCCACCTGTGAGAGGTAAGGATTACACTTAAGCTGCCTAGGGAAAATGAATTCATAATGGTTAAGCAAAAATATTTCTACTGTTACTCACTCAATTGTGGAAATTATATTTAAGGGATACTTTTACAAGTATTTTATTCAAATTAAAAGTTGAATAAAAAACTCTTTTTCTAAAACTTTTTTTTAGGATTGAATTGTGAGTTATCAATGCAGTATTTTTTTTTCATTAAAACCCCACCTCCCTTCAGAAATATTACATCAGTGCTGATTTTCTTCTCATAAGATTCTCTTAAAATTATTTATGGGCAGTATGTACATTTTGGATGACGTATGTTGTGGGGTGGCCTTCATTAGCTATGTCATTAGTTCCCAGCATAGCTGTTTTTGATTTATCATGCATTTTGTTAGTGACTATCTCCTTTATATAGTCTTTGTTGGGTGTCCAGATACAGCATCTCCACAGAGACACACACTGTCTCCTGTCTTTAGCCTGGAACTGTTACTTGCTCTAGCCCCTCTTCCCTCATCCAAAAAGTGCCACCTGGCTCAACTTTCAGGCAAATCATTCAAAGAGCTGTAACTAGAAGTGACATTTATAGCTTTTCTATCCCAGGCTAATATATACTATGCAACATACTCTTGGCATATCATGTACAAAGGAAGCTGAAGTCGGAGTCCATAGTGAAAAGCTTTGCTCAGAAGTTGAATTCATGTCAGCGTAGGAAGTAAAATAAATTATTCTGAGTTGTAAGAACAGTTTTAGAAGACTAGAAATGAGAGCATTTTTCATAGTGCAAAAATTCATGTAGTTACTCCATTTTCTTAACATTTTAATTTACACTTCAAAATAACCCTTTGGGCTGAGACTATGTATGAGAAATTTCAGCCCAATGGGGATTTTTTCAAAGCTAAAAGATAGTGAAAATAGTGCTAAGGATGGAATTACTTCTGTAGATTATTAACTGTGACTCTGTACCATAATTACCTTTCTTAGATGAGACTGCAGCATTTTTGTTTCAAAAATGTCTTTACACTTTGAAGTTACCTCTCAATTAAGATGAATTCCCCGCTGCTTTGTATTTGTCTTTGGCTGAAAAGCAAATAGGGGATGATTGCTTTGGTTATTTTGGGTGAAAGTGATCCAAAGGTAGGCTTTATTTTTGAAGGAAAAACTTTGTGATGTCAACAATAAGCGTATACCTTTAATTCCCAACTAAATGATCTGGTATCTGGTTCTGCTGATTTTAGATTTTTCTCTATGTTGTGCTAGCCAAGTAACCCAGATTGCACTGTAAAAGTTTAATCCTATTCTTGCTCTATATCATGCTTTTAATTTTTATCATTTCATAGTAAATATAAGGAAAAGCTAAGAAACTTCTGAAATATGAATATACTGGTACATAATGCAACACATTTTAATGAAAATATTAGTCATAGTTATTACCTAATTTCCTAAAAGAAATATGAATTAATTAATGTAATAACACTTTAATTTGAATATATTGTGGTACTCAAAACAGGGGGAGTAAAATTAAGGAGAATCTTCATGAATACTTGAGTATTTTCTAACATGATGAATAAATAATACACCTATACAGGATAATCATGAGAACAAAGTAAACATTGGCATTTTAGTATAAGAATAATGCTTGCAGATGTTATTAAATGTTTTACTGAAGTGTTTAATAAGATTTAAATTAAAAAAAAAATTAGTAGCATCTGTTATTATCATGCCAAAACCACAAAGCAGGATCAGTTGCATCTTAAACATTTATGTGACCTTCCTGTGAGAACCAAGAACTGAATCAATACATGGAATGAAGATTTAACTTACTATTCACTTTTCAAAGGGAAAGATGACAAAAAAACCCCAGTGATTTTGTTGGAAAATGTCTTCTTCAGGCCTTCCATTTTTACGTGTTATGACTTCTGCAAGAGGANCTTATGCATTCTGAACAAATGTATACAAAGTCTATAAACAATTCTGTTTCTGGTCTAAAACAGATTTATCATAATGGGATAAAGGTAACTTAGATTATTTTATAACAATAAGTCATAAATTTTTTTTTTGCAAATTCACAATAACTGTCTTAATAGTGTTTATGCAACATCAGAAATAGGTCTTTGTTTTCTCTTTCAATGACTTCATACACAGCTTCAAAAAACCCTGCAGTTGTATACAGGAGTAATAATTTTCAAATTTCCTTTTTTGAGAGCTCTCCTGAACACTCACTAGAGAATGTTTGCACAGATTTCGTGAGCTTTCTGTAGGCTACAATTATCTCTATAGGTGGAGAAGCAGCCTGCATTTGTTCATGCTTAATACACTCTTATGCTAGGTATGTTTTACTAATTTAACATTCTAAGTATTTAATTGTCTTTATAATGGTTAAATCACCCATATGCCTCAGAGGTTATAATGAGAACTTGTTTGATCTCCAGCCAAAGTTTACTTTCACATTATAATGAGCAGTTAGTAAGTACTCACCATCTGTTCATGAGAAAAGAGAAATCTACTTTGTCTGAGTGGACAAATTGGAAAATAATTTGGAAAGCTGAGTATTAGTTCACACAAGTAGATAATGGGCCAACTTTTGTTACGTAAGAACTGAGAGAAAGCAAAATTTTTAGGGCTACTACAGATCAGCCCTATGTATCAATACAGGTAGAGCACTAACTAGAAAAATAGGTCAGCAGGAAAGGTCCTGGGGCTTCTACTGGATAGCAAGTCTGAATAATTTCTGGGTAACAAATTCTGATTAGATATATGGAGGTGTTTGTTTGTTTGTTTGTTTTATGATAAGGATGATCAGACACTGGAATAGGTAGCCCAGGGAGGCTTGCCTGTTCAACTGCGATAGTCAAGTTTTGATGTGGTTCTGAACAACCTGATTTAACTTGGCTCTACTCCGAATAGAATTGTGATCAGCTAAAGACCAAAGGTCCTGTTCAACCTAAATTATTCTCAGATTCTATGATTTAGCTACATGATATAATTCCTTCAAATTATGTTTAAAACCAAACCTCTGGAATGACTATTTTACTCTGAGGTGAGGTGGACCCAATACACTATTCTTTTATTGCTGCTCTGACCTTATTCCTTGAAGCTGAGATGTATTGAAAAGAAGTAATTTGAAATTACATATTAAAACCTACATTCTTACTTCATTTTAGCAGTAGGAGAATGAGATATTTGTCTTGTGTGACGCTAAGTTTGAAAGTTGAGAGCTTAAGTTAGTAGTCCCATCTCCAGAGGGTTCTTCTATTGTCAGTTTGACTATTTTGAGCTTAAGAGAATTAGCCACCTATATATGAACATTTGTTAAAAAGAAAAGGTTTCAAGATTGTGTTTTGAGTTCTTAGTAAATTGTGATCAAAGTGCTTATATGCTTATATTCTGGTATTGGCAAAATCGAATTCATAAAGTCTATGCAAGAGCTGCAGAAAATGTCTGGGTGTCATTAGAGATTTCCTAATTGTTGGAGACTTTGTGCTGAGATAAGAAAAAAAACCATGAAAAGTTCCAGTGCCGCTTGCTTTTTAGTTGAGAGCTGTCAAGAACATGATCTAGCACTTGACTATTATGGTGTATCTGTGTGTCAAATGGATGATCTAGAAGCAGATGGAAGGTTAGAGGAAGAAGTTCCATTATGGAAAGACTATGTCTTTTTTTGTCTCCTGCTCAGAAATGCAGTGGGTTAGCATCCAGTATCTTGGATTGGTTTGTTGTTTCTGTGTCTTAATTCCCAGAAATGCAACCTGCCTTACGGAAAGAGATGTTGTGTGGATAGTAATGAAGACATCTATCTTTCTTTTTCTGAAAGACAAGTCTATTTGCTGGCTTAGTGTTTGGAGAAATAAGTAATTATGTAACTATTTGCTCCAAAGTACTTGGTTTGAGGGCTCATGGAATGGGAGTATCACATAGCATGTGATTCTTTTGTACTTTAGGGTTATTCACAAGCATACAGACAATTTATGAATATGTTTGCAGACCTTAGAGGAATGCGGTGAGAAGTGTTTCAAACTAAATCATGTGTTTGCATAAATCTCTTTTTTTTTTTACCTGTCAGAGAGAGGTGGTGGGTCAGACTTGACTATTGAGTCTTAAAGTTGATTTGTCTGGTGTCGGCATGGTAATAGATAGCAGCAATATAGGCAACAGATGTTTCTGAAATTTCTTTCTTTATGAGCAGAAGTTGTTCATGGCTTCTGAAATTTTGATGAGCTAGCATTCTCATGTTCACATGAATTTCAACCACTACTATATAGAAAATACTGTTTTTCATAATCTGTCTTCTGTCGAACTAGCTGTAGAATACTGTCTTTTAGATTTGTGCTGAGCTTTCATTTTTCATTTTCTACTTTTAATTTTGAACTGTCACTATTTATATTTTGTGAATTACAATTATTCATAGAGTATGAAAGTAAAATAGTGCTGCAATCACTGGGATCACAGTCTTTACAGTCATGTCAAGTTTCTAGTTTATAAGACACAGTAAAAAACTTCCTTTGTCTAGAAATGATATAGAGCCTTGTGGGAAATAGTCACACTCAGCTCTCATATCCTGACTTTTTTTTTTTGTCATATGGGAGATGTTATTCAAACAATTTGTGGGAATCTTAAACCAAGCATTGATAGGTAGAGAAAAAACTGCTTTAACTGCGCATCAGAATTTCTGTTACTGTCTCATGTGGGGTTAGGTATTATTGCCATAAATACAGATAAATCTTTTTTGAAATGGGGAAATTATTGCTGAACAGAAGGCTTAAAAGTCAAGTGGTTCACTGAGATATATATTTCTTCATAGGTTTCAAACAGCTTACAAAATTGTAGATGGCAAAACACTTGTAGATTTTTACAGAATGTGTCAAAGTATTTTGTGTCAAACTTTTGCCTAGATTGATACTTGTTAGCTGTAGGTAGAAATTATGTGTTAAGGGCAGGTAAATAGAGCCTGGAATATGAAGGGAAGAGAACAAACAGGATGGTTCACCTGCGTCTTATACGGTAAAAGAGATGAGAGAAAAGAATTAGCTGGGGTTTTTTTGTTTGGTTGTTTTTTTTTTTGTTTGGTGATGTCTGGTTTTCTTCCATCTTTAACTCCTAAGAGAAAATAATCTGTAATGAGTCGATGTTTATTTCCAATAATTCCTCACACAGTACATTTACTTGTAAGTAGAATTCTTGCTAGGCTTAGATATTATATTATATTATTCTGATAGAGCTGCAAGCACTCAAGCTGTTATGAATTCTGAAGAAACAGGGACATACCCTGCTTGCAGTCACTGGTTTCTCTGGTTTCTGCAGCTACTCTGACCTGAGTATTTCCACTTGACCCTTTGTTCAACAACCTGAACTACCCTGCCCTCAGGCATTGCTCTCAAGGAGGCCTGTTGAGTAAATTCTGAAGTCAGCTCATGCAGTTGTCAGGAGCTTGCAAGCCTCTGAATTCCCCAGGGAATAATACTAGAGTGATGAGTTCTGTGAAGACACAATACTTCACTGGCTGCTAGATCACTCAAACCCCCTAGATTTATAACGAGATTAAGAGTTAAGATGTGTTTTTTTTTCACAAAAAACATGGATTTGCAATAATCAAACAGAAGGTTGTACAAAGAGAGAAAACAGAGAAAAGCAGGGTACACATGCAGAAACCATGAACATTTTCTTTTCTACCACTTCAGGTAGTTATTATAGCTAATGGGAAAACTACTTTCTTGCCCACTCATCTACTCTTAAACTGTCTTTTCTGTGACTGAGTACCGGGACCCTATGTGGCAGTGTAGGGACTAGGTAATTTCTTTCCTTCCTTGTCATTAAAGTTTCTTGATTAAATTTTCTATTTCATATCTTAACTACTGCTCTATGTCCTTCAGGGTACTTTCTGTTACAACAACCTTCTAAATGTGCATTAGCAAAATTGCACATATTACGAGAAATGTTATACACATATCCTTGCTATTAGATTAATATATTTTTTTCTATATATTGTACAAATACTAACCCTGATAAAACTGCAAAAAATTTGCAGTGAATGCTAGGATTGTTTCTCCTTACACATGTGTAGTTTCAGATTCCTTTCTGGGATAATGTCCATGTATATATATATATATACTGAAAAATGGTATTTCTGGTCTCATTAAAAAAGTATACTAAGTACTGCCATTTTATTTTATGATTACATAATAATTTCTATGACTAAGCTTCTTAATAAAACTGAAGCCATCTTTGAATATAATTGTCATATACCAAATTCTCCTAACTACAGTGCTTGTAAAGGTAGTTTGGGCCATTCTTTGCATATTTGTGGACAATCTGCTTGGAGTAGAAGTAGAATCCTGCATTTCAAAGACTCAAGAGACATTTGAGAAAACATACTCATTAGAGCTAATTGTGTATTTTATGACACAGTTCAGCTTTCAAAAATATTCATCTACTCTTGTCTAGTGTTTTAATAAGTAGCAATTAATTATGATGAAAATATGAAGAAAGGAAGATACCTTAAAATGAGAAAATATTCTGTCTCAGAAACAGATGGACCCTGTAAAATTTTATTATTTCAATGTTCGTATTTTGAAGGAAGAATGAAATTCAAATCCCTGATCTGTACTATTTAGTGAGGGAACCTAAAGGTTAGCCTTCTGGAATGTGGTCCAGACATCAGTTATTGACTACTTCTGGTGAGTGTTCATTGACTATTTTTGACAGAAGAGGTCATGTCAAACTTGCGATTTATATATATAAATCTCTTCACTGGAAAAAAAAATCACAGAATTTCTTGGACAGGTGGAAGTATGAAGAGTTTTGCTTGAGGATGTTGTGATATAGAATGAGATGTTTTTGATATCTCATAAATTTTCATGAAGCTTAACTTTGGAGAGAAAAGAAGAAAAGACTGACTGGAAAATAGAATGAGACGGGATCATCTGCTTTTTATATATTTGCATGTGAATGTCATTGGTGAACGGATTGGACATTAAGCACTCATGCTGATTGCTACTTAGCTGTTGAACTAGGGAGAGGATTTAGTCCTAAATCAAGTAGAACACCTACCTCTTGAAGTGTCCTCCATCTTTTCACAGGATAATAAAAAGCTGAGCTGTTCTACTTCTAACTGTACTGCTTTGTTTAAGTACTTCAATAATTTTCTGGAGAACATTTATTTAGAATGTTAATTTCATATGCAATATTATACAAGTAGGTTTATTTACTGTATACTGAAAGTATGATTTGATATGAAGATGGTATTTTGTTTTGAAACAGAGGAGTCTCTATAAATAAAGTGTTTTTAGGAAGAGACAAACTATTGGTCTTTATAAAGTGAATGCTTATTTTTTTTTGAAAAATAATAGTTTAGAGTAGCATTATGAATTTCAGTTTTAGATTTGTATTGATGACAAATTTATGAAGGACAAAAGTGAGTCTAATTAACTTTCTTTTATGTACCCGATAGCTCAGATATTTGAGGTGACTCAGCTAAGGCAAGACAGACCCCTATATTTTAATATGGGATCACTTTATAACCAATTTGCCTATAGGTACTAATTACTTCCAGCAAGCAGTAGTAAAAACATTATCTTGCACTTCTCATGGCATGAAGATATCATAAACAAACTGTGAATCCTATAATGTTAGGAGCATTTAGATGAAGTCACTGAATGTGGAATTCAGTAAGAAATACCCAGGCACCAGCATATTGTTTAGGCTTTTATTTTCTGCTGTTTGCCAATTCTCAGTTAGTCTTTAACAGGTGGATTTCATGATATTCATCACTCTGGCATTTCCTGTAATTTTCTTCAGTGATTTCTTGCTGGTATATTTACTTTTCTAATGACTTTTAAAAAGCATGTTCTAGGTTCTTGAACTGCTGTGTGTGTCATTGCAGATTTTGTCTCCTTGCTGGCTGTGGTTGGAACTACACCGAAAGGGAGCACAATATTTTGGGGGTGAGTTTTCTGTTATTGTTGTGTTGTTGCTTTTGTTCTGTTTTGTCCTACATTTTTGTAAAGAATTGTTACTTTATTTTTCTACATTGCTGCCTGAAAGCCTCTTGATTTCAAATTTAAATAATAATTTGGAGGGATGTTTCTACTTCACTAGCCCCCTGGAATACATTGTCTTTAATCTAAGACAATTTGTAATTCGGGAGGGAATTCTCTACATCCTTTGGCAAAGTATATTGTTTTATAAAAATGCTTTCTTCATAGAACATAGCCATCTCCAAGCTGCATGGTACTGTAAACGAATTTAAACAAAACTGGCAAATCCTGAAATGGTATTTCTTCCTACAGAACAAAAAAAGGCATTTTTGAATACTCTATTTTATGTGGAGTCACTGGGATAGACACTGGGAATTTGGGGTCCTATTGACTCTGGTGCAAAATGCTCTGGTGTGACTTCGTTTCCAATGTATAAAACTACAGTAATACTTAAGTATGGTGATGTGTGATTAGCATGTATTTCTCTCTGTATATTATTGTTCTGTTACTTGGTATGTTCTGTTATACCCCCACCTCTCACCCCGGATGGTTTGTCCCCCTCCCTTGTCCTCCCTTCCCATTGGCTGGAGCCCCTATAAGAACCATAGGCCAGAAATGGGAAGGGCTCTTCCCTGGTTATCCCTGATAAGCTTGGCCCCTCCATGAGGCCCATTGCCTCTGGAGTGAATAAACTTATAGTATATATAACCACGAAGAGCCGCCAGCATTTTCTTGTCCGTTTCCCTCAGCCATCCCCCGGGGAGTGCAGGGACACACTCACCCCTCGGCAAGCCCTGAAGAAGCCTCCTCCTACCGGTGCCCGAGGCAGAAGCAATGCCTGGGCTGAAGAAGGAGTGAGGCAGGACAGGGGGAAAGCTACACTTAAGTTTCTGTTACCTGTGATCTAGTTATCTCTGTAACTTATGAGATTTCCAAGGCTTCCCCTTATTTTTTAAGACAAAGAGCAAAACTGAACCCTGATCACTTTTGGAACATCTAGCTGCAGCTCCTCTTTCATTTATTACTACTCACTCTATCCATTCTCTAGTGCCTCTGTATATGTTTTGTTTTCTTAATAACATTCTGATCAAAAGGATAAAGAAAAGTGAGTATGGGAAACCAAATAACAAATTCCAAATAGATAAACATGAAGAATAATTTGCTTTGTTTTATGTTTACATTTTGAGCAGGAATACGATTAAAGAATCTTAAAAAAAAGTTATTATTATTTTATTTTTACCTAAAATAGCTGTATGCTATTGTAGTGGATGAAGATTTTTTTACTTTCCTCTGGCATGTTTTAACTCAAGCATATTCTTTCTATATAATTCCTTGCCTGTTGGCATCAGCCTAATGGCAGGTATATAGAAATATTAATTCTTTTTTACAGTGAAAGTCCCTATTGCAAAGGAGCAGCATATTCTCTCCAGTTAGAATATAATGATCTGATTTGATATAGAGTGAGTTATTGTTAGCAGTTACTGTGGCTTTATGAGAGACTTGTTAGCAAGTGGATACAAGAGTTTGCTCTGTCTACTGTAGAGTTCATATTACTCCACATTTTTGGCATGAGAAACACTTTTTGTTCTGTTCTTTTTTTCTGCTTCATATGATTATAGGACATAAAGGTAAAAGGTCAGGGTGGGAAGCAGAAGGTGTCCCTTTTGTGACACAGGTATCCAACAGTGCTTCCTGTTGCGGGAGAGCTGCTACTACGGCTGCCCATACAGGGAAGGAAGTAGAACTGCCCTTGTCTGCATATTGGAGAAAGGACAGGGAATTCTGATACCTGTATTTATCTAATGAAATTACATGTGAACCTGCAGAAATGGTAATTCAGCAAATAATTTAAACCTACTTTTATCTAGAAGACTATATACAAAACCAGAGAGACTTAATTGCTTATCTTGTCCTGATTTCTTATGATTTGTTAGCACCATCAGACAGAATATTTCTTTTGAACTTGATATACATAGAGCTTCTTGAGGGTTTTCTGTTGATTTGGTTTTGTGGTGTCTTTGTTTTCCAGGTAGAAAGACATTGTAACTGAATCCAAGAATGCTAAAAAACTTTGTCAGTGATGTTAATATTCATGTAGGATTTTATATCCACCTCACAATAAAAGAAATTTAAAAGTTTCCATGTTCTGCAGACAATTCTAGATGTTTCTAGAATGATAGAATGACTTCTTATAATCTATGTATTTAGTTATTTGGTTTGCAGTAAAAAAATTATGAATTCCTTTATAAATATCAGTGCTATCCTATAGCTTAAGGTTGCAGAAAATTTGAGGTCACTTGAAACACTGGCAAGGTGTACCATTTAAAGATGAGTTTAATCTGGATTGATAACACTGGTATGTAATTCGATGATTCCGAGTCTCATGAAGTTACAATTCTTAGTGATGGATAAAATGATTTTTTTTCTATGTACATGTGTATACCCAGGGATAGCAATGTAGAACTAGAGAAATTTCATCCTGAGATCTGCCAGTCACTGATGTAGTGGCAGCTGCTATTTTTCTTCATGAAATCATACTTGAGACACACTATTTTTACAGTTTTCTGCAGCAGAAGAAATTATGAACTTCCAGATATTCATTGTGATTTTTACATAGAGATGAAGCATATTAAGATTAATCTACTTGACATAAAGATACATTCATTATCTTGTGTTTAACATAATGTTTTTTTTGAAGTGGCATCTAATTATTGTCCTTGTGTAGCAGAAATATCTCTGAGGAAATGTGTGTCAGCTGTTGAAGAAATATGTCTGCCTATTCTTCTTTAAGAATATGCTAACTGTTCTTTGGGGTTTTAATATAATTTTTCTTTTTAATTTTGTAGTGGCATCTCAGAACACACACATTTTGTTTGTATCTTCAGACGTGTTAAAAGAGACCCCAACACATGCCAGCATGTTAAAATCCAGAGTGGGCTGTGGGAATTTTCCAGTTTACCTATGAAATATAGTTGGAGATTAGGCGAAAATATAAAATTTACAGAAATATTCTAGCATTGTTGTAGGGCTGGTCTATGAAGTCTGTTTTTTGTAGCATCCCTTCAGTATAAAAAATGCACATAATTGAAGAAGGCACAGGGGAATAATATCTAAATGCTGGGTCATAAGGTCAGGGACAGCATTTATCTTCTGGATTTTGTAACACTATTGCTTTCTCAGTTCAGTTCATTCTTCTGTTTAGTCCCTCATCTGGTTCTTCCAGTTCTATGGGAAAGCATACAGTAGAACACATTTCTCTTATTTTTGACTTTTCTTCAGTAATACCTTCACAGAATTGAGCAGTTTACCATAAAAGAAATGTCTTTCTTTGCTCACATATATGCAAATATTGCCCTTTAGCTACATAGCTTTTCACTCATGATTACTTTTTTTTAGTACATCTATTTTCTCTCTCTGCTGTTTGCACGAATCCATAATATCTCTCTTTCTTTTAATATCTGTGCTCACATTATTATAATAATCTTCAGTACTTCATCAAGTGACAACTCCAGTTTCCAAGGTGATATCCTAAAATTTACAAATGTTCTTCAGCTTTTTAGAGTATCTTTTATTAGTCAGTACTCCTTCTCACAAGACCATTAAATAATGGATATCCTGAGCTTAATGAAGTGTGCTTGAAGGCCTTCTCATGAAAAATGTTTAAGCAAGTAATTGTTAGCTGTGATCTGTAATCCAGTATGATTTTTTTGGTCTGCTTTATTGTCATATGAATTTTGTGAAAGATAAAACAAGTTCAGCAGTCATATCTCTAGAAAATATTAGTTAATGAATATTGGAGCTAATAATATAGAGCAGATATGTCTTTTGAAAAGACAAATTTATACTCATTTTGGATAAGATCTAACCTTTTATTCATATATATGTTATATATATACATATATAACATATATATACATATATAACATATATATACATATATAACAGGATCTGCTTTTAATATTTCTAGCTTAAAAATAAATATTTTTTCAAGAGATGTGTCACTTTTTGGTTTGTCATGTGAAACCCACAAGTTCTTTTTTCTAGAAGGGCAGCATTCTGCAAATAAAGCTAAACAAATCTGGAACTATTTACAAAACAGCTATTACTTCTTTCTCGTCCTTTCCTGTAGTTCGGCTTTCTCAAAAAGGAGACAGAATTTTTGGTCTGCATTTGTTTCATTTGTCTGACAAATATTTGGAAAATTTGACTTGTGCAGGTATCCTCAGATTGGAAATATTTTGTAGTTCTCTTGTTTCCTTACACTCACCTGTTTCTTTATCCATTCTTGGAAACATATAGATGCCAAGACAATTAAAGAGGTCTGGGGAGAGGAGGGTGAGCCAGCAGCTGGCATGGTATTTAGCTCATTGCTGGGTAAAATAATGATAATAAGATAAGAGTTTAGTTTATAAAAAGGTAATTAATACATGAATTAGGCTGGCATTAGGCCACTATCTCCAGTAACAGGAAGAGCCACTTCTTCAACTTAGATGTGCTGTTTTGTTGAGCTTCAGTTATCTCTGTGCTTTTCCATGCTTGGTTTTCTAGATAGAGTCTCAGATGTTTCCAATTCATTCCACTTTATGAGTTTTATTTCTCAAGCCCTGTAAGGTTATGACTCATCCCCTTTCCTCCTTGCTATTGTATTACAGTTTTCTCTCAATAATTCTGTGCAATATTAGCTAATACTAGTATGTGACATTGATGTCTCCTTGGAAGCTACAAACAGAACTGCTGAGTTTAAAATGACAGAACAAAATAAAACCAGAAATTGTATACAATTTAAATTTATCTTTGATATTTTAACACTTCAGTATATTTTTTTCACATTTTTCATATTCCCAGCCAACACAGGTATGACTTGTTGGACATTTTGGTTGCATACAACATTAAGTGTACAAGTCTCCATTCAGTCCTTATGAACCAGCAATATTTACCTGTATTTGACTTAAAATGAACCTACTTTTAACTATTAGGAATATACTTTTAGCCATTAGAATTTCTAGAATCCATGTCTCTATACTGAATTAAGATTTTACAAAACAGATGTTTTTGTTGAACAATGTGGGGCTGAACTAGAAACTGTTGGTATTATTGGGAAAGTGCAGATATGTCTGTTTGCTTTTCCCATGCTTGTCCTGAATTCAACATCCTGTGCTGTTTTGTGAAGAAGTGAAATATCACTTTGGCAGTGTACAGTGTCTTCTATGTTTTCCAGAGGAGATTTCAACTTCCTTTATTTACAGATGCTTTTTCCCTTGCACAGCTTATGTACATGAAGAATATCGATCCAAAAAGGATCAGATAACACAGAAATTAAGCTTTAATAAGATGCTTTGCAGGAAAGCCCACTACACAGATTCCATTACATGATGGGAGCTNGAATATTTCTTTTGAACTTGATATACATAGAGCTTCTTGAGGGTTTTCTGTTGATTTGGTTTTGTGGTGTCTTTGTTTTCCAGGTAGAAAGACATTGTAACTGAATCCAAGAATGCTAAAAAACTTTGTCAGTGATGTTAATATTCATGTAGGATTTTATATCCACCTCACAATAAAAGAAATTTAAAAGTTTCCATGTTCTGCAGACAATTCTAGATGTTTCTAGAATGATAGAATGACTTCTTATAATCTATGTATTTAGTTATTTGGTTTGCAGTAAAAAAATTATGAATTCCTTTATAAATATCAGTGCTATCCTATAGCTTAAGGTTGCAGAAAATTTGAGGTCACTTGAAACACTGGCAAGGTGTACCATTTAAAGATGAGTTTAATCTGGATTGATAACACTGGTATGTAATTCGATGATTCCGAGTCTCATGAAGTTACAATTCTTAGTGATGGATAAAATGATTTTTTTTCTATGTACATGTGTATACCCAGGGATAGCAATGTAGAACTAGAGAAATTTCATCCTGAGATCTGCCAGTCACTGATGTAGTGGCAGCTGCTATTTTTCTTCATGAAATCATACTTGAGACACGCTATTTTTACAGTTTTCTGCAGCAGAAGAAATTATGAACTTCCAGATATTCATTGTGATTTCTACATAGAGATGAAGCATATTAAGATTAATCTACTTGACATAAAGATACATTCATTATCTTGTGTTTAACATAATGTTTTTTTTGAAGTGGCATCTAATTATTGTCCTTGTGTAGCAGAAATATCTCTGAGGAAATGTGTGTCAGCTGTTGAAGAAATATGTCTGCCTATTCTTCTTTAAGAATATGCTAACTGTTCTTTGGGGTTTTAATATAATTTTTCTTTTTAATTTTGTAGTGGCATCTCAGAACACACACATTTTGTTTGTATCTTCAGATGTGCTAAAAGAGACCCCAACACATGCCAGCATGTTAAAATCCAGAGTGGGCTGTGGGAATTTTCCAGTTTACCTATGAAATATAGTTGGAGATTAGGAGAAAATATAAAATTTACAGAAATATTCTAGCATTGTTGTAGGGCTGGTCTATGAAGTCTGTTTTTTGTAGCGTCCCTTCAGTATAAAAAATGCACATAATTGAAGAAGGCACAGGGGAATAATATCTAAATGCTGGGTCATAAGGTCAGGGACAGCTTTTATCTTCTGGATTTTGTAACACTATTGCTTTCTCAGTTCAGTTCATTCTTCTGTTTAGTCCCTCATCTGGTTCTTCCAGTTCTATGGGAAAGCATACAGTAGAACACATTTCTCTTATTTTTGACTTTTCTTCAGTAATACCTTCACAGAATTGAGCAGTTTACCATAAAAGAAATGTCTTTCTTTGCTCACATATATGCAAATATTGCCCTTTAGCTACATAGCTTTTCACTCATGATTACTTTTTTTTAGTACATCTATTTTCTCTCTCTGCTGTTTGCACGAATCCATAATATCTCTCTTTCTTTTAATATCTGTGCTCACATTATTATAATAATCTTCAGTACTTCATCAAGTGACAACTCCAGTTTCCAAGGTGATATCCTAAAATTTACAAATGTTCTTCAGCTTTTTAGAGTATCTTTTATTAGTCAGTACTCCTTCTCACAAGACCATTAAATAATGGATATCCTGAGCTTAATGAAGTGTGCTTGAAGGCCTTCTCATGAAAAATGTTTAAGCAAGTAATTGTTAGCTGTGATCTGTAATCCAGTATGATTTTTTTGGTCTGCTTTATTGTCATATGAATTTTGTGAAAGATAAAACAAGTTCAGCAGTCATATCTCTAGAAAATATTAGTTAATGAATATTGGAGCTAATAATATAGAGCAGATATGTCTTTTGAAAAGACAAATTTATACTCATTTTGGATAAGATCTAACCTTTTATTCATATATATGTTATATATATACATATATAACATATATATACATATATAACATATATATACATATATAACAGGATCTGCTTTTAATATTTCTAGCTTAAAAATAAATATTTTTTCAAGAGATGTGTCACTTTTTGGTTTGTCATGTGAAACCCACAAGTTCTTTTTTCTAGAAGGGCAGCATTCTGCAAATAAAGCTAAACAAATCTGGAACTATTTACAAAACAGCTATTACTTCTTTCTCGTCCTTTCCTGTAGTTCGGCTTTCTCAAAAAGGAGACAGAATTTTTGGTCTGCATTTGTTTCATTTGTCTGACAAATATTTGGAAAATTTGACTTGTGCAGG
>WEIV01024273.1:121570-150808 GCA_013390005.1 Calyptomena viridis
TTTTGCAATGTGTTCAGAGACTGATTGATAAGTCCACTAAAAAGATTTTACTTGTGGATAAGAAAGGGGGAGATGTGGATATACAGCTAGAAAACAGAAGTGAGAGCACTACTGAACTCATGTCAGGAGTGAAGGCAGTAACACTGCTAGGCCGCAAACCGTGGCAGGCAGTGCAGCCCATCTGCAAGTAAGACAGCATAGAGGATAGGCACGCATGGTATGTATCTGTGCTGGTCAGTGCTAGCTTCTAGTTTTGCAATAGTATTGAGAAACACACCGTTATATAAAGGTCTATTTTTAGTAACTGCAAGAAAGGTATAAATACTGCACTCTGTATCAATAAAAGCGGCTTATTGCATGCAAGCAATCTGCCCCGTCTCTTCCATCGCCGACCGTCCCGCGACAACTGGTGCCCCGTGTGAGGACCAAAGGACCACGACAGGAGCAATAGCTATTTTTATAAGTATATATTCTGTGAGCTAGAGAATGTACATACAATCCAACTTAAAGTGATTTCAGCATGTGTACAAAGCTAGTCAACTACTTATTACCAAATGTCACAACTGATTGCATGTATTCCTTGCTACTGTTCTCTTGGTATCTGTAATGTAGAGTATTGTAATGTAGAGTCTTGATATCTGTAATGTTTCCTGGTGGAAGTTTCCTGAAAAAGCAAACTGAAAAAATATTATTTAAAAAAAAATTATAAGTGTTCTGTGCTTTTTTTCTTCAAGATCTCACTAATCTTCTGTTTCTGTGATTTGTTGCTGTTCTTCATGTTACTGTGAGCTATATTCTAAAGGTAATAATGAGATGCTATATTATAAAAAATGGCAATTACATATGAATTTCTGTTGCTGGAAAGCATATTTTTGAAAGTAGATTCAAAAGTAAAACCCTAGTGTTTTCTGTAAAGAAAAAGAAATTCAATTGATAGTTTTGAATTTCCTGATATAAGTACTTGGTCTATCCTGTATAAGGCCTATTGTGGGTTTTGTTTATCTATTGAAGGGCAGAATATATAGGCAAGAGACGCAGGGCTAGAGTTTCAGAAGTAGGTGAAACACTTTGAATGTTGTCAATAAAAATTTTTAAGTCTTGCAAAGTGCAGACATGAGAAAGAACACATAATTATAAGGCAGGTATGAAAAACTGATTGTAGAATTATATTTAAGCCAGAGGACTTCAGAGTGCAGCTTTGTGAATTGTCCTGCTAGAGAGCAAGGTTTGCCATTGGTTTGGATTAGTAAGTTCTTACTCATTTTCAATTGCACACACTGTTCAACACTGCCACATTGTTCAGCTATGAACTAAGAATAATGAAGTAGTGGCCCTCTTTTTCCTAGAAGACCCTCATTTAGGTTGTGCTTTTATGGGAGGAACAAACAGGCATAAATTTGTAACTGTAGCTATTGGACTATGAGCAAAAATCATAGGTAAAGTGATTGCTTGCAGAAATGTTTGACTTTTAAACAAAACCTCACACTTCATCTTAGCCGCTGTCTTGGAAATTCAGAAATAAAATATTTGGATTCATATGAAAAATTCCAGTGGAGTTAGTTTATTTTTAAATAGGCAACTAAATATCTAAATCATGGCATTAGCTTTCTTGCCTGCAACCTCTTTCTAAACATGGGGAAGCTGAGATGCACAGAAATGAAGAGCTGCATCTCTAACCTATCATTCCTGCATACAGTCAGGTCTTCAAAGGTTTGTTAGAAATGAACTACTGTTTAATAATTTTGGCATTGATTTAAAGATCAAGCTAACTGTTTCCTATTATTTTGGGCCTTTTGAATTATGCTTTTATTATGAAGTCAGCTGTAGTGATGAATTGGAGCATCTGGGTTAACCTAAGTTAGAGATGAGTGACAATACTGCAAAACTGCCTATGTTTGCATCAGTCAGGGTCACTAACATGTCTTGGTGGCAGTGATGGAAATGTCACAAGCCCTAATGCAAGGATAGGTAAAATAGTACTAGATATTTTTCCCTATGTGTTGTACAGGTTAATTCTCTAGCAGCTGACTTCACTGGAGTAACAGAGACAAGTAACCTCATCCTACACTTCCATTTTCATTGAGTGAGTTGTCTGTCTTGGTTCTTATCTTTGTGCTTTAAAATGGAAAATTAAAATCAGAAAAAGATGTAATCCATGCATAATTTGATAATACTAGTTTTAAAATGCAAATCTTCTGGATAGTCAAGCCAAGCTTCTATCACTCCTAATCCACTTAAGAAAAGATTGAGGTTAGATTTGGATGGTTTGTGTTGTTACAAAAAAACTTGAAACTTTAGGGAAAGCAGTTTTGACCAGATGTCAAGAAAAACTGTCAACAACCAAGAAAAATTATTTTAATGCATAATCCTAAATTGTCCTTTTGGTCTAACTTTGTAATACATGTTATGATTTTTTGCAAAGTCACAAGCAGTTGCATAGTGGGTAAAATTATTGCAGGACCACTCTTATGACTGATGTTATAATATATAAACTGAAGCAATAACTTTGAGAACACAATAGGCAATTTTTTGTGATCCTAGTATGATTTGTCTACGCACGTGTGCGTGTGAATACACATCCATGCATGCATTCTTCCAGATGTAAGCTAGAATTTGGAGAGAATCTAGAAATTTGTATTATCTTCCTTATTCTTTTGTTTCTCTAATGGAAATCTGTGACATTTGCAAGTGCACGTTACTTGTTGGGTAACCTAAATAACGGTCCTATGCAACTATTGAACTGGGACATTAAAAAAAGATTATAAGTATGTTCAAAATGCTAGCTAAACCACAGCTGCACAAAGCAATTGAGCTCTGTAGCTGCTCTTCAGATGTTGCTACACACTGTTAGAGTAAATAATGCTTACTTTTTGAAGTAAGTCGGTTAAAGATATATAATGGTATTAAGACATTGATAAACATAGGGTTGTCTTTAAGGCATGTGAAAACTGCTTGCAATGCAGCTGGATAGGCTTATGAGAATCTCAGAAAATATTGTACAACAATTTTTTATTACTATTATTTGTATTATTCTCTTGGCTCTAAGTAATGGATTACACACGGAAAATGTACTGGTGCTGCAACAACAAATAGATCAATTGAGAGAACACTCTTTGCCTGAGGTATCTTTAAAACCGTGAATGGGAAGTTGGATGATGGATTGGATAGTCTGCTTCAAAGGACAGATATATAGTGTCTGAATATGAAAAAGCATAAGTGCATGAAAGCATGTCACAACCATATGTAGTGCAGGCTGCTCTCAGTGATAAAACAGTTTACTATTGTCTTTGCCACCAACAAAGTATGTCAATTTAGGGTCTGATGCACGTTCTGCTTTATTTATTGGAGTCTATACACAGTATAACATCTTGCAGTGCCTACTGCTTAAAAGTAAAACAAAAAAAAATCTTCTTTATCTTTATTAAAAAAGTAGACCTGTTCCTTTCAGTTACAGTCTTAGTTTGATGCTTGTCTCTTTTAGTTGCTTCTGAAATCCACAAAACTTATGATGTATTCTAGCCTTAATTTACTTGCAGTTGGAGGACTGAAGAGTTTCATTAGCGTAACTGTATCATGGAGATGGAATTTAGTATTCTTCAGAAAATAATAGAATTATGTTTGGGTAAGGTTCAAATAAAAGCAAAGGCTTAAGCTTCTGTCTTCTGTTTTTTTTTGATAAAGACTAAGCTGACTTTTGTACATCTGCTTTCTGACCTGGACTGAGGTAAAAACAACTAAAGCCAAACTTATGCTATATAATAAATACTCTTCTAGAATATCAGTTTATAATACCCCAGAACCAGATTCATTACACGAGAAGGACAAAGCCTGATTTTAAGAACATAGTGGATCTTGCTTGACATTATATAAACCATATTCTGCCAGTAACGTTCAATTTTCCTCACAGTACATTGATTGAACTTTACAGTCTCCTATTTGTTCGGGGTGTTTTAATAATATTTATGTAATATTTAATTTTTGTCTCTTTTTTCTTTTTTTTTCCACTTCGTTTTTCTCCAGGAATTAATATGTGTGGATATTGAAACACATATTCTTCATTCTGTATGCTTCTCTGCTGTGTCCTGCCCCTTTGCCACACTCAGTTCTTGATGTTTCATGGTTTCATCAGTTTAGACTCTGAATTCTCTCAGAGCAGTAAGATGGAATAAGAAAACTTATTCTTGCCTGCTGTGTGGCAATTGCATTGAAATGAACCTAAACTAACACCAGATGATTACTCTGTCAAATCAGGTGTTGAGAAAACATTTTTAAATTTAGGCTGAAAAAACAGAGTACTTTTTACTTTTTCAAGTCCAATTTGAAACCTTCTCTAGAAGATTTGAATGTTCTTAATGCCCTTTGAAACACCAGCTTGGAGAAGATTGTGATGATCTTTTTCATTCCCATTTCTAACAGTTCAGTGCTCAGAATATTTGCTTGGGGCAAAGGTAAACATCCAAATCTCTTCTGTGATTTGGACAAGGTCCGCTAAAAGACTATGCATTCATGGCCACTACAACCCCTGTAACTCTTGTGATTATGACAGGTATGTTTATCTTCCAATGTGCAGTCAAAGGCAGTCTAAGATGTTTTGTCTGCTGTTTTGTACAACTGTCTCTGTGTTAACTGCAACTACTAAAATTGTGAAGGTAGAAAGGTATTGCAGGGTGTTGTTCCCTTTCAGACATACCCCAAATCAATACCAAGATTTCAGCCTTGTGGTTGATCTGGGCTTGGTGCCTGACCATTGACATTATTTAATCTTAAACACACAGATAGCTGTAAGAACCATTATAATTGTCCCTTATGCCTTTTATCAGAATGAAAGGTTCCATAAGATATTGGCTAGATGAATCACCACAAAATTTAAAGACTTATTGATTATTTTTGATCCAAGTAAATATTTTTATGCTACACCTAGCTATTACTTTGCTAAGATATGTGAATTCAAAAGTATCAAGTATGTAAGCAGAATATTCTGTTCTAAATGTTCAATATATTTTCAGGAAGCAAATTATAATCTGTGTTCGTTTGATAATTTGGAATAATAGAATGCCTAATAAATTGCTTATTAGTTCACTGAAAGGATTTGTATATTTATCTTTGAATCATTAATGAAGGAACGGAAAGAAAGAGAAAGGCAAACCTTGCTTATATATTTGGCAGATATAGAATAAATAAAGGACAGGAGTTAAAATGATACCGGAGTTGCAAGAAAGAAAAACCCAGCTGGCACTTCCTAAATAACAAATATCACACTGTATCACAGAAAGTTCCTGCAGCTTTGATAAGACCTGGGAATTCTAGAAGCCTGGAGGATATGGAGGCATTCAGCCATGCTCTGAGAAACACAGGCCCAGATACAACCCTGCCAGCTACCTATCAATAAACTTGTGTCATACTATTCCCACAGAACTATATTGACATCAGTCACCCAAAACTCACAAATCTTCTAAACAAATCCCTCAAAAATAGTATATAAAGCAGCTTCAAATTGGTAGAATTTGTGAGAGAAGCTTTCCAACTGAACTGCTGAAGAGCTGACAAGTTGTTCTCTTCCCTCCTCTCATGCTGAGATGCTGGATGAGATAAGCTGTAATTTATGCATGTTAAACGTTTGCTTTAGAACTAACATTTTCTTTTCTTCATAATATTCTTAATAGATCATTTGCTTTAGAATTTGTGTTTCATCTTATGTGGTCTTAAACTGTGTCTTTTGTAATTAGATTTCTCCTCTACTATTAAAAAACCCTGTATTTCTTGTCACAATGAATCTTAATAAAAAGTGTTAACTTGTAACTGTTTAGAGTAAAATACTTATAGAAAGGTCCTGACAGTTTCAAACTAACACTTTGGGCAGATCTGCTGAGAGAGCTCCCTGTTCGCCTGTGTAAGTTCCCATTAAAAACAATACTGAATATACCCTCTGAAGCAGTGAATCTGATAAAACGAAGGTTTCTCACATAAGAAATGCTATCAGACTGCTCAGGCCAATAAAGGGCTTTCGGATTCCTGGAACTCTGGCAGTCAAACAAATAAAATATAAGGGTTGAGAAATTCTCCCCCTTTTCAGGGTTTGGTCTAAACCTTTCGCTTTTCATGACAATATTTATAGGAGGGAAAACCTCTAGATTCAGCTATCTAGACCATATAAACTGAGAAAGACTGAAAAAGCTTGCTTTAAAATCTCTGCAAAAAAAAGGCTGTTCAGAAATATTACTGTCTTTAGTAATAATAAGATTTATATCAGGATTCTGAAATGCAAGATGACATTACTTGTGAAAGAGCAAAGACTAGTCACGTACTCTCTTGTAACCATTGTCAGCAGTCAAACAATTAAAGGCCTTTCAGGCAGCAATTATTGTATTAATGTGTGAGTATAGATCAGGTTATGTGTGATTTGGAATGATGAGAAAGAGTTCTGTTCTGCTCTGTTCTGCCCTGTTCCTTTGATATAACTTTACTTTTTCAGTCTTATGTGCCAAAGCACACTGAAACTGTTTCCAGCATTGTATTTTTGGCAACTCTATAGTTGGTATAGTAAGGTATTGTATTCTATATTTCTGTCTTGCCAACCAATCAAACATCATGGGTGGATTTCTGGGCAAAGGTTTTTATCCACTAGTTTTGCTTATTTATTATGTAATCACTTTAGAAAAAATATAAAAGTTTATGTTAAATCAATAAATGTATTACTAACTTGTAACACATCAAGAGCCTTTGTTAGATTGCATTGCGACTTGGGGGTCGTGCCTTCCTGTGTGGTAATGTCAATGAGCATAGCCTTAAAAGACAGCATTTGTATTCGTAGATAGCTGACTTTATGATGATGATAGTTGTGAATATTATGCTTAGGAAATGTCTGTAAATGTACTGGCCTAATATCTATGTTCTTTCTGTGAACTATGTCTATTGTGCTTGTCTCTTGGCCTGAACTCCAAAAACTCTGATACCAGAACTTTGATACTAGGTCTTCTTCTGCAGGTTTCTACGCAAAATTGTCCCTCATGCCTTATTCCTTCTTCTTTCAATACCTGCTGTCTTCCATCAGTAATATCAACTGTTTTTCTATGTACTTAAATGATCCATATGCTCTTCCAGATAAGTAAAAATAAATAATTCAAGATCACTCCTTTGGAGCTGTGACTGGAAATATCAGTCTGCTCATTTATGCTTGCAGCAAGAAAGTATCCTTTAATTAAAGTAAATGAAAGTGGGTCATCTTCTTGTAGCATTTTTATTTAGAAACATTTTCACAAATTGGTGTTATTTGCAATTATATAAATTGCAGTGCCATAGCTTTAAAGTGACACCAATAGAGCAATTAAAACAAAGTTTTGGGATTTATTTATTTATATATTTAATTTAGATTTTTAGTACATTTGACACAAGTCTTATTAAAATTCCTAGAAATGGCTTTATAATGATTGTTACAATGTTGTTTTATTTCCTATGTGACAGGAAGGTCAGATAATAATTACCCAAATAGCATCCTCCATGATTACCTAAAGGCTGCCTTTTCTACAGATAATGTGGAATTTCTGCAGGAAGAACATGAAGGGGAAAAAAAAAGTATTCCCTTACTGTTGGAAGCTTTGAAGTACATCTGTGGTTTACGGGAACATTTGAAAATCTCTCAATTTAATAGGGAGCTTGCTTGATTCAGTAGGCATCAAAACCCATCAAGATAGCTTGACACATCTTCCTAATGTAATTTGCATTAATACTCCTATTGTGAGGCAAGTTTCTCTCAGCATCTTAAAAATAAATGAATGAATAAAAATTTCAAAACATCTTGCAGAGTGCTGCAGGTTTTGATTGGATGGTTAGCATGGGGTTTTTTAAGTCTTTATCCCCAAATATGATTTTCTTGGTGATATTTTTCTTTATCCTTTCCTCCTCATTGGTTCAAAAGGTCTAGTACTGTTTTCTTATTAATATTTCAGTGTTCTTATTTAGAAGAAAATAGAAACTATTGTAAAACAACATACTACAAGCAACATTCAAAGTGCATACAAATGCAATTTTGTTTCCTAGAGTTTATAATTCCTTCCATTGGTGCTAGAAAATATTTTTCTTCCCAAATATTACAAACTCATTAAGTTTTTTACCTTCTTAATTCCTTTTTACTGGCTAAGGATCCATGATAAGTGTTGGAAGCTTTTGTTTACTGTCTCTGAGTAGGATTATTTTCTGTATTTTCTGGATGATTGCAAGCTTCATCTCTTCTTAATACAAGAAATCAGACTGTTTTTTTCAGAAATTTTCAGAAATTTTACTGTTTCTTGCTACTCTTAGGCCACCTGTCTCTTTCTGGTCTGCTGTTATAACTTCATCCACAAATTTTGAGGGTATTTATTAATTCTTGTTCCTTACCTGCAAGATTTCCCATTAAAAATAGTTACCAAAAGTCTTGATAGTACATATCATACAAGCTTTCTAGCATGGAAACTGATTTGGTGGACTGCAAATTTTCACCTGTCCTAAATCAAAGACCTAATCATGTTTTGTTTGTAGTGAGAAGCTGTGAATACACTTTATTTGCTGTTTACCCTCTTCTGCCTTGATACTGCTGGAACAAAAAGAACAGAAGAACCAAAACATACTGAAAATATATATGTCTATTGCTGTCTGACTAGTTGTGTTTCTCTTTCTAATAAAGTTTTTTTTCACATAAAGACTAGTTGTGTGTTCCTGAAACACTGGAGTTCTTGTTATAGTAAGCAAACTTGTTTTGTGTGTGTTTTCTGGAAGGTGATTTGTATTTCCAGCTGTCAATTTTTTTGAACTTATAGTGTTGGTGGGTATGAATAGTGTATGAATAGTTCTTTTGTGTATGAATAGTTGTCAATATCTTTTCTTATTTTGAAATATGAGATACAATGTTTTAGGCTTTATCAAAATCAGATTTTTTTTTATGTCAATGTATAAGAATATTATTTATGTATTTTTAGTTTGTGATGCAAACTAGATAGTGGCAAATATTTCAGAGTAAGATAAAAACATGGAGAAGACATGTTTGACGTCAAATGTTACATAGACAAAAATAGACGGGACAATTATGTTATTTTTTAAACAATTATTAATGCTGTAGAATATTTTCTCTGTACTTGAAGTATGAAATATACCACAACAAAAAAAAAGGGTTCATCTTGCAGACATTGGAAATGAGATGCTGGAAAGCAGTGTCATGGAAAGGGACCTGGGGGTCCTGGTCAACAGCAAGATGAATCTGAGTCAGCAGTGCCCTGGCAGCCAGGAGGGTCCTGGGGGGCATCAGGCAAAGCATCGCCAGCCAGTTGAGGGTGGTGATTGTCCCACTCTGCTCTGCACTAATATGCACAAATATCACCTTGAATATTGTGGGCAGTTTTGGGCGCTGCAATATAGTAAATATGTTAAGCTCTTCGAGAGCTTCCAAAGAAGGGCAATGAAGATGGTGAAGGGCCTTGAGAGGAAGCTGTATGAGGAGCAGATGAGGTCACTTGTTTTGTTCAGTCTGGAGGAGACTGAGGGGAGACCTCGTTGCAGTTACAACTTCCTTGTGAGGGGTAGAGGAGGGGAAGGCACTGATCTCTTCTCTGTGGTGGCCAGTAACAGGACCTGAGGGAATGGTCTGACGCTGTGTCAGGGGAGGATTAGGTTGAATATTAGAAAAAGGTTCTTTACCCATAGGGTGATTGGGTGCCAGAACAGGCTCCCCAGGGAAGTGGTCACAGCACCAAGTCTGACAGAGTTAAAACACAAAAACTGTTTGGACAATACTCTTGGGCACATGCTGTGACTCTTGGGGGATGGTCCTGTGCAGTTGGACTCAATGATCCTTGTGGGTCCCTTCCAACTCAACATATTCTGCGATTCTGTGAAATTATGCAGTGTATTATAGAAGCTGAACCTAGAATTATTTGTGCTGATCACATCAGGTCAATTTATGGAGTAGTGGGAGCAGATATTGCTTTATTTCACTGAGTGGACCTGAATATGGTCTCCCTCATCTTGTTGTTGATTAACCACTTTTTATTTACTCAAACGTAGCACTTCATTTCTCTGTTTTGTGAGTTTAAAATAGAACAAGGGCTTACGAAAACAGTGTATATTGATAAAATAATCTTTGGCTTAATCTATATTATAGGAAGAATAGTGAAGTCAGAAAAGGCAGACATCAAGGATGTGTTATTCAGTTCCTCTGCTAATTAAGACTAGCTTGTTTTTGAGTGCTGGTGTTTTTTTTGTTTTCTCCCTACCTCAACAATGATCTTTCTTATGATAATACTATTTAAGTAATATTTACTGACAAATATTTTATGTAATTTTGTAATTGGATCATGTTCTTGCAAGGATACTGTTAATAATCTGAAGCCTAATAATATGGTGAACAAAGAACATTTTTAATTGTCATGCACATATGTACAATAAAAATGTTTTTATTAATTGAGGGAAACAAATGTCTGTGGTTTTAATAGCGACACTATACTTTTTGCTTATTAGTGCCACTTTTTGTGAACAAATATGAAGATTAAACTAGGCGTAAATGCAGAATTTTGGAGTGCCCTACTCAAAAGCTCATAATTTTACTAATTTCTCTAAGGCACTGTACAAATCATATACTCACTTCATTGGTGGACATCAGTGGCTTAGCACCAAATTGCTATGCTGGGAGATAGTAAGTGAAAAGAATTAAGAGAACTAAAACTGGCCTGATAAGTGAAGATAAGAATAATGAGATCAAGTTTATTGATTCATATTTTATTTTGAAGTTTCTCTTATTTTGGGGCCAACACATCTGTTGTATGCTGGTAAAAGGAGCAATCCCAGCACAGCTGTTTATGTTGAAGAGATAAGCCCTTCATGTGCCCCTGCTCCATTGCTTCCCAGTAGCAAGACAGTTCTCACATCCTCTAAACAAGTATGAAGTAGTTTTAGTTACACAACAAACATTTCATAGCAGTGCTTAATTTTACTGTTGTTTAGAAGATGAATTTTTCCATTTTATTCCTGTCTTTTAAAGGAAAAATTCGTTCTATAAATCGATGTTTGTGCTCAGATATTTGCAAATTTTTAAACCAATTTTTGCAGCAAAAAAGAATTGCATTTGTCTCCAGCTGGGCTCCTTTTCTGGTGTAACATCCCTCAGTGGAATGTAATAGTAAGGAGGGTGATGCTGTTCAAATTTCTTTTCTGAATCATATAGAAATACATCTTTATACAGAGATTAATATTTAAAAAGTTCAACTTCTTTCTCTTCAGGAGGACTTTTACTTTGAAAAGCAAAGCAGATCTCCATTGCAGAACTCTCTCTAAATAAAGTCACAGTTTAAAAATAAAAGTGGAACTTGAAAATGGCTGTTACTGACAACTTTACCCATAATGAATAATAATCAAGTGAGAGGTTAATATTTTCTCAGGACAAATAAGTCTCTCTTAATTTTTTTCTTAGAGGCCACAATAACATATCTGCTCATTAAAATAACATTTTATTTGAATATTTTATTATAATATTTTGTTTATTATATGTTGTTATTTATGTTGAACATCAGCTTAAAAATGGGAAAAATTCCTTTTCAAAGAAAATTTTACTTTATTAAAACTGTGAGATGTTTTGAAGGCAGAACGGGCAAAAAGTATATTATTAGAAAATGTTTTGATCCTAATAACTTTATCCTCTTTTAACAGAAAAACTTAATGCCTCAATGTCATTAATAGGAAAAACAGGCTGTGATAGAGACAATTAATTATTTTTCTTAAAGGCATCTTATTTTTAAAGGAAACATATTTATTCTCTTTAGGGGTGAAAAATACAACTCAAAGTATTTTCACATATCAGATAGCCAAAGAAATGAACATAGAGGGAAAGTGTGCTTTATTTAAATTCACTCTATTTGATAACAGTATGAAAGGGAAAGCTTATTTTTTGAGCTTGCCAGCACTTTTAGAAAAGATTTAATCTGGAAGTTCAAGCAAATAATGAACTGGGAACCAGTGACACCCTCTTTTTTAATGTTTTTTACCTTATTAGTGTATTCTAATCTCTGCTGTGCAGCCAAGGCTTTATCTTCCCTATTTTGTAGCACTAGTTTCTACTGCCTGTATTCAGGCGGAAAGTTCAGAGCCAACACTCATTGTCTATCCCTTTGCTTTCTTTTACACAAGACACATGCTGTGATGGTGACAAATGTTTGGTGGCTCTGTTCACTGTCTGAAGAACATACTGGCATCAGATTCCTCAATGAATCACGTAGCTGTGCTTCTCATACTTCCGCTGCAGGGAGCCCAGGTTTCAAGGAGTTCAGAGGAACAGGACTGTATGCTCTTGTAGTGCAAATGTTGCCTCTGGCAGCCTTGCATACTGGCATGAGGATGCTTTTTTCTTATACTGGTTCCTTTGTCGTTATTACTACTAAGATGAGAAATAACAGAGTAGGCCATTACAGGACTGAACTTCTTACATTGAAGAAAACCAGTTTCTTTTACTTTTGTACTGGCAGGCCTTTCATGTAGATTGTAAAACATTTACATAGTATTATGGTCACGCTTATAAGATTTGTCTGGTTTTGATTTCCCATGTCACTGTGTGGTCATTAGCCTCCTCTTGACTGTGAAGCTCTTAACCACACAACACAAATAATAATTTCAGTTATGTCTGTACAGGACAGTGACAAGTAGACGGCCAGGGGAATTGTGAAGAAAAAAACCATCTTGGAATGATCTTGCTGTTAGCATGTCTTTGTTCTTTCTGGCAGTTAGTGAGTCAGGAATTTTGAGTTAATGGTGAAAGGCAAACTGTCATGCATAATCACCTCCTACAGACTTGTATCATGAATCTATGGATCTTTCAAGTCTATTTTATGTTTTTCACATCCTATGTCTTGTGGATATGCTTTGTAAATTACTTAGATATTGCATGGGAAAAAGTACTGCTTTCTTTTGGTTTAAATCAAAGACAGTCTAAGTCCTATTCCCAGCTCTACACGCTTTCTATGTGACCTTGGCAAATCACTGTGAATATGAGATGCAAAATAGAATTTGAATGGCTTAGTTTTAAACATCATAGTTTTTGACTTCTTGCTTCTGTGTGTCAGGGTAATCTACAGCCATGTATAAAGTTCTTACATATCCAGGATATGCTTGTTTTTCAAACCAGTGAAACAAACAAACAAAAAATCATATAGGAGATGATGAGGTGTCTCCAGCTGTATAGTGAGGAGTTTTCATTTAAAAATACAAATATTCTAGATGCAGAATGTTTCAATTCTGCATACTGAAGTGTTGTATGAATCCATCTCTATTAAAATGTTCCATATTCTTGGATTTTCTTTCCGATTTGGAATTCCAAATTCTAAAAACTTGAATGAGCCTGAGACACATGGTTTCTGATCACCTGCATTCCTTTCTGTGCAAGTATAATATATATATAGAGTACTAAAGTCAGCTCTAGTTTTAGTTGGGGACGTCTGAAAACTTCGAGAGTCCACCAAAACATTTATTTTCACTTGTTCTCTACAGACAAAAATGGTATAAGTCTTAGTATAAAATTCTGTTGAATGAGTCTCGTATTTTTGATTGAATTTAATTTCTATTATTGAAAAAGTATGGGGGGTTATATTGCTCAGAATCTCCCAGTTCCTTTGCTCAGAAATCCTCCATGCTCTCCAGCACAGCAAATCATTTGCACAAGGCTCATACTGACATGGTTCTGCTCAGACCCACCATGCAGTGTACCCATTTGGCTGCTCTCTGTTTTCTGTAGCTGTATGAATTACCAAAGAGAGTTCAGTCACTGCCCCTCCTGGGTCTGCAAGATCATTCTAGTTAGGTCTTGAGATGTTTGCATCTCAAGATGCTGGCATGCATTTTACTTTGCAACATAGCGATAATTTGTACCTAGAAACTAAAGATGTTGTGAGGCCTGGACAGCAATATTCTTAGGTCTGGATAGCTTTCATAGAGCAGGGCTGCCAGAAGTATTTTTCCTAATAATTTTTTCCTAACTATGTCTAGCAGGGAGTGAGACTTTCATGGGTAAGTATTACTCCACCGATAGTAGATTGCTGTTGCCTAACAAAGAGATTTTTTTTCTTTTAATTTGATAGGAACGTCACCATCAAAACTATGAGTAAAGGAGTGTGAGAAGAAAGGAAATATTCATTTGATGGAGATGGACTGTGACAGTTTCATTCCTCTTATGAGTAGAGAGTGATGATGAAGTAATTTCCTTTTTATTGTCATTAAAGTGTTCTGAGCTTCTGCCCCAAATCAAAATTATCTTCTGTGTTTTATTTTCTCCTTCCCCCACTATTACGGTATAACAGCTAGCTTTGATCTGGGTCTTCTACTTACTAAATGAATACAATGAATTTGATCAAAATATAAGACTCAGAAACATTTTTGTGGCAGGAAGAGTTTCCAGCAGTTGCACAATTCTAGGATTCTGGTAGGAAAACCTGGAAATTAAAAATAGACCAGAAATCTGTAATGCTATTTATGTGCAATTAATTTTGAATAGGTTAACTCTACACTCTCAATTCTTTCTTTTTAAGCCCAGTCATTTCATAAAGAGAAAATAAATAAAGGAAAAAAAAACCCCAAAAAATCTTAAGCAAAATAACTTTCCATCTGATAGTATTGGCTAGGTGAAGCTTTTCTGGACTAAATATAAGTAGTTAGCTTGGTAGGCAGCCAGCAAGGTAAAAGTTTTCAGCCTTAAGGAGATGTGACCATGCTGTTCTGATAGGCAGTCAATATTGTGCTGTTTTAGGGAAGGTGGGGATCTAGAGAGGTTAGTGTATGCTTGTGTATGAATTAACCCCATTACATGGACATAATTCAAATGGGACATATTTATTAGCGTGCATATGAATTTTTTTTTAAAACTATATTGTGTCCTGGTAACTGGCTGAATTCCAATATGAATAATGTCACTTTTAATTATTTGCTTTTATGTTTCTGTTATCTATTTAAATCTGTGTGACATTTCTTCTCTTTTCCCTTTAACTTGAATTTTCAAAAGGCAGGTGAGAGGAAATTCTCCAAACACTTGGAGAATTTTCTTTTATATATAATTTGCTGTTAAACATCTTTTCACATCTACCAGACTGTACTTCAATAGCTGCTCAGGAATGTATAAGTGTTTAACCTTATATGACATTTTCTGAATAATTAATATACTTAATGACTTCTGAGCTACAGGAATGTCATATCTGTCCATGTCACTCTGCTGGTGACAAAAGGAACAATGTATTATTAGTTCCTGAGGGTTGTTGTGTAGATATGACTAGGATACAACTAGGATACAACTCCTTTTTTTCACATTGCTTATTTGTGACAGATGTCTGACTTCACCTTGAAGCAAGATTGCAAACCGACAGAATAAGTGACTTTGAAAAAGTGGGCTATTTCTGGTTGATTTCAACTTTAGAGTGATACGCCTGCTGCAGTTTGGAATTATCCATGTTTGTATGTCCTGCATCATGAATGTGGTCTCATGTTGAACAAATAAACTGCAATTTCTCTCTTCAGACTGGAATAACTTGCACAAATTTAATAAACCACAAACTGCCACAATAGCAAGCAGGCTAGCCCTGTCTGAAACTTCTCCCTATTGACCCATACATAGAGACCCGCCTTTTTCATATGTTAGTGATTATAATTAATTCAGCGAATACTCCTGAGAGACTCCAATGTATAAAGGTTTTGATGGGAAATAGTGGAAGCCAAAGAGTAGGAGGCTCAAACTCTTTTTGTTTTTTATAATTGAAAGCCATGTGCTGATTTAAAAGCAATGCAGTTCATTTCAAATGTATTTTTAGGAGATATAACCTTGGAGAAGGAAAGAGAAGATTTTTCTCTCAGTGATTAATCAGGTTTTTCATAAGTGTAGAAGAGTTGCTCAGTTGCTGCCAAAAGTGTAATAAAGTTAGTGCCAATTGTTACAGTGTTTCTGAAAATCAGATCTGCTGTTGATTTGAGTTCATAAGCTTTGAATTCTTATGAACTTCTGTAAGTGTGTAAGCACACTTACACACTATCAGTTCAGAAAGCACCTTTATATTTTGTGTAAAAGAAATGGATATAAATGTCGATGGAGAGGAATTCAGTCACATAAGGAAAGATCTTACTGAGTCTTATTTAACTTGTTTCTCTTTGGAAAAACATTGATGATTTAATGGTATTTGAAAACACTCAAAAGTGCAACACGCTTCTGTCATGCTCATTCACTTCCATTGAGCACATAGGGGATTTTATGGATTGTGAAGTGAAAGTGCGTATTTTTTTTTCATCCAAACTCGTGGACGAATATGAATATGAATAATAGAAAGTAACTGGAGCTTAGCTGTTTTACATTAATAGATTATTAGCAGTAATTAGGTCTAGAATAAAAGTATTCCCTGTCTCTCCATGAATGTGTGTGCATATAAATACATATACACACTCTATCATTTTTTCCCCAGGAAGTTTTTAAAATGATTTGATCTTATCTGCAGGAAATCATTATGAGAAACAGTGAAGATTCTAAAAAGTGAAGATCAGAAATCTCAATATTGTATCATTTTTATGTACTCCCTGGCAGTTCTCTCCTTCTTTCTCTTCCCATCTTCCCCCTGCTGCCCCAAATAAATATCTGAAGAATTGAGGAATTTCTAGCAATAATGTAAACTTGTGGCATTACATGTTTTCAATTCTCTGAAGTTTTACTGCTCAGGATACAGTTCTTTTTTGACCTTTTTTGCTATATGTATTTATCAGACAAGCCAAACATGTTAAGGCCATATTGGCAAGCCAAATACATAGAACAAAGCAGTGTAATTATTTTCCTGATGTGATTATATCTACACATTCACAATCTTCTAAAGTGTGATACAAGATTTTTTTTTAGGAACACCTATTACTGATTCACTTTAAGACATCAGCTCCTATTGGTAAACTGCTTTTGAAACAAATAATTTTGTGTTTGTGTGTAAGAAACAACGATGAGAAGCTGTAAAGGAATGTAAAGCCTCAAAATTTACTTCTTGTTCTTTATTTTTTCCTCCTTTTTTGAAGACTATAATAATAATGCTAGTGTGTGTCAGTGGATGGACAAAAATAATTCAAGTTTCTTAAGTTAATTTTTATATTTATTTCATAATCATATACACTTCTTTCAGTAGTGTATTTGTAAATATCTCTACTCGAGTCTGGGTTGGCTAACTGGGCATCTTCATTGTCTTTCATATGCTGCAATTTGTGATTTCTAATAATGATTTTCAACCATTTTATTTATTTAAAAAAATCCTTCTTCTTCAAATCAATGTGTTCTCTGTTTCCCTATTGACTGATATACCAGTCTTTTCTCTGACTGAAATATTTGTTAAATTATGTATTCATTTTAAACTAGCTTCTCCTTTTCTTCTTTAGTTATGAAATAAAAAGTAATGAAGTAAATCAGAAGAGAAAAGAAATTGCAAATGCCACAGTATGCTTGAGAATAATGTGTTTGTTAAAGTCTGTTGTATTTGGCTGCAGTATGTGACTTTTGTTTAACTATTAGGAAGCTCAATGGAAAAAAGTTCCATTATTGAAAGTTAAAGCTTTCTCCACATTTACACTACAGCTAAAATCTCTTTAGTTTCAAGTAGTTCTAAGGACCAGACTCTTTTTTTGACGTGTTATCCCTCCATCTGTGCTAATCACCCTTTAATCTTTAACTACTCCCAAATAAGTGGATCTGGATTTAAGCGTAGAGCTAAAGCTGACTAAAGCATCATAGGGTTCTGCCTTTAAGTTTTTATCTCCAGAGAAGGTAATAGATTGTCTGCTTATCCCTAAGCAGATTCACTTTCAGCAATTATTTAAATTAGAAAAATAGAGTCACTGCAGGTCACAGAAAAAAATATTGCTGTTGTTTCAGTAGTCAAGGGGTAAAGATTTCACCCTAAAGGAGATGCAGTCAGATTGGATTTATGTTGCAAAATGCACACGCACAAGGGAAAATGATTATTTCATATCTGGCAGGGGAAGGAGAAGAAAAGACTAAGATCTAAGTTGCTGATGAGAATGGGTTTACAATGTAAGATAATGGAACTTTTCTTGTTGATTTTGGGTTTCTGAAAGTATTTCAGTGTACAGAAATATGTATTTTAAATTGTCTGTTATGTAATATTCCTTTGATTTTTCTCCTTGAGAGCTGCTGACTTGCCTTTTCTACTGAATTTTTTGGTTTTCATCTCTGAAACAGCTTATCCAGCAGATGCAAGATGCAAAAATGACTTAAGATTTACCAGGAGAATAATATAAACAACTGTTAGTGACTTGTGATACCTATTTCTAGAAAAATTAATAAGAAAATTTTGCTGTAAGATTTGAACAGCATAAAATCTGTTTTTGTTGTTTGTTGCTTCAGTTTTAGGTTTTCTTTCAGAAAAAAATATGTTCAGGAGTTACAATACCATTTAAAATTTTGTTTCAGATGTTCTGTATGAGAAAAGAAAATAGAGGAAAGAAAAATAATTTGTTAAAGGAAATTGCTTGATATGTACAAGAATCTGAAGAAGGAAAGTACTTTATGATTACAGTGTTATTAATCAACATATCTAGTCCAGTAGAGGGAGCTGGAATGCTGTTCTACTTTCTCTGTGTTTGTACTAGAGATAGTTGTTTATCTAACAAGACAATATTTCATTTCAATGTGATTTTTATCTTTAGAACACCAAATTATTTTCATAAGAATTGTCTTTTAGAACAACTAGACAGACAGAGTTTGCTTTCTTGTACCTTTTCTATATCACAGAATCACAGGATGGGTCAGGTTGGAAGGGACCACAGTGTGGCCTTATGCCTTATGCTGCAGGCCAGATTTCTCCCTGAGCATGAGTAGAATTAAGGCCCTGACTGGACTTGACCTTATTCCCATGGTTGGACAAGGAGAACCTTGTTCCCAAGCCCATTGGATGCTTTATGTAAACAATATAATCTGACATGTATATTCTGAAACTGCACAGGAAGAAGAGTAGACATTTTGCAGACTCCTTGAAGAGCAGACATGTTTCTGACTTCTCAGAGTTTGCTGGCAGGGTNATGTTTCTGACTTCTCAGAGTTTGCTGGATAGGTAAGATTAGAAATGCTTTGCTATGCTAAGAGTGCTTAAGCTTAGTATGCTTAGAAACCAGAGCACAAATAGCTAAATAAATGCTTAAGAAGACTTCATGGAGTCGAGACTTCTTATCATTCCCCTCTTCGGGACGACCCAGTCTGCACCACAGTGGGTCGTTTGGACCAACCTCCTTGTTCAAGCAGGGCTGTCTTAGAGCACATTGTACAGGATTGCATTGAGGCATGTCTTGAATAACTCCAGGGAGGAAGACTTCACAATCTGGGCAATCTGTTTCAGTGCTGAGTCACACAGAATGAAAAAGTTCTTCCTCGTATTCAGGGGGAGCTTCCTGTGCATCAGTTTCTGCCTGTTACCTCTTGTCCTGTTGCTTGGCACCACTTAGAAGAGCCTGGCTCCATCCTCTTGGCACCCTCCCTTCAGATACTTATAGGCATTGATGAGATCCCCCCTGAGTTGTGTCTTCTTGAGGTTGAACAGGCCCAGTTCCCTCAGCCTATTCTCACAAGAGAGGTGCTCCAGCCCCCTCATCATCTCTGTAGCCCTCCTCTGGACCTGCTCCAGATCTCCATGTCTCTCTTCTACTTGGGAACCTTTAGTGTTAATTTTCCCATATAAGTAATTCTTTGTATCCCTTCATAAGGATTATGAAACAAAATCTGTAAGGATTAGTAGCCTATAAAATTGGTTCCTAATCTAGGCATCTAGTTCATGAATACATGTACAGCTCATACCCAGAGAAGAAAATATAGTAAGTAGAAAGCTCTGAAACAAGTACTAAGCCAGTGATACACATGGCATGCTGGTAGGTCTGTTGTATCACAAATTTGAGACTAATATATGCTCTTTATCATGTTCAATTTTAGTGGTTTGTAAGTATTTCATTCTGGTTTTTATTTGGTTTTGTGTGTTGGCAAATTATCTGCTTATATATATTGGCTTACTGTTTGCAAAAATCTTTTAGTAAAGGATATAGATCTAGTCTTTAATCTTTACATCAAATAGTGCTAAAGACTGAAACTTTCATTACCAATATATTGGTATGATTGATTTCTTTCACTCAAAGTGTTTATTGTATTTTAAACTTACTTATTGTGTATTATTATGTTTTAGTTTGCAGTTTGGGATGGGAGCAAGAAAAAACACTCTCTTCTTAAAGTTGCCAAATCCTTTTGGATAATGTCCTGATGAAAAATATTTCAATTATACCTAGAATTACAATGAGAAAATACTTTTTTACTATTGAGATGAGTGAGAAATATTTTTGACATTGTTATGGGGAGTGCCAGTCATAGAATGGATGAGGTTGAAGGGGAGCTCTGGAAGTCGTCTGGTACAGCCCAACGAGTCACAGGGTCATTAACTGTGTCCAGACGGCTTTTGAATATTTCTGAGGATAGAGTCTCCAGACCCTCTCTGGGCAGCTTGTGCTGGTGCTTGGTGTACCTCACAGTAAAACAAGTGTTTCCTGATATTCAGTTGGAGTCTCCTGTATTTCAGCTTGTGCCAGTTCCTCTGGTCCTGTCACTGGGCACCACTGAAGAGAACTTCACTATATTGTTGAGGTGTTGTGTTTTATGATGTGGGGATTTTGGTGGGTTTTTGTTGGTGCTGTTTTTTGTTTGGTTGGTTGGTTTTTGTTTGGTTGATTATTGCGGCCCCTTGGTCAATCGCCAACCCCTTCTTCAGCCCAGGCCAGCTCTGGCAACTGCCAACGGGCACACAGTAGGAGTGGGGCACCTCTGGCCAAAAAGGCTCCCTATCACAGGAGGACCAGCCTGGAGGTGCTTGAGGGCTGGCATGGGCTGCGTCAACCCCTGCCAACCCCTCGAGGTTTGGCCAGCTAATGGAGGACAAAGGATTGCAGGCAACTTTTTCCAGCTGGGAGAATTTCAGGTTTATTGGCACCCTGGGAGCAGCGTGCTCCCAGGGAGTTTTAATCTCAAAGGGAAGCAACTGAGAAAGAGCAAAGACACTTCCTGTGCACCGACTTATAAAGGGGGGATGGAAACCATGGGAGGAGTAAGGGAATAACCAATGGGAGAGAGGGGTAGGAGTGGTTTAGGGAGGGAGTTACAAGCCTAGAAGCCAGAGGCCCGCAACTCAACTCAATAGCCAGCTGAGTAACATGGAAGGTTCTGGGGATAGGAGGGGTTGGGGTTATGTATTTGGAGTAAGGTAGGAGGGGTAAGGATAAGGGGTACATTTGAGGGGAGGATACAAACTTTGGGATAAACCAACTGTTTAGGGATCAGGGAGTAACAGAACAGCCCAATATGGGGGTAACATAACTATCTAATATAGAAATATATACTATAGAAATAAACGCAGAACATGCACCGCAACAGTTGGTTGTTTTTTTGTTTGGTTGGGTTTTTTTGGTAGCTGAGTGTGGGGATTTTTTTGTTTTGTTATTTTTGTGGGTGTTTTTTGTTTGCAAGTTGGTTTGTTGTTTTATTTTTTGATGAAGATTGGGCCCTGGAGACTCAGTCTCAGATGGGGAAAAAAATCTTAGCAAGCATTTGAGAAAAAAAATCTCTTCCTTAGAACACCAATTAATTTTTGAAAAGGAGATTGTCCTTGTCCCATGTACATTATTTGCTGTTTTGGTCAAAATTCTGTCCCAGTTTGACCAAAGTTTGAGTGAACAGTGGTTTTGGGTGCACATGATGTGGAAAGATAGCTAGGGGTAAAATTAGAGGAAACAGAAGCTATATTCATGTCCTAAGAGAAGTTATAATGGTATGGAAATTATAGGGTCAAGTGCAGCTGCTGCTTCCTGGATAGAATGTGGCTTGGCAGCTCTATGATGACTCCCCATATAACAATAAGCACCTGCTAAGGAGGATGGAACAGAGGGTGTGTGGTGGCCTGCTGGGAGCAGGACACCTGTGTGATCGGGGGATACTTGGCAGAGGAGCTGCAGTGACAGGCTGTGTCCTGTGGACATGGTCTGATGTCTGTGGTTGGACAAGGACAGCTGAGCTTTAGGCTATTGGGTGATTAATGTAAACATTATAGTATGTTATAGAGCTGCTTGCTGTGTAGAGAGGAGAGGCAGACATCCTACCACAGAGAAAGACATGTCTAGGCAGATAGGCACGTTGTCTACATGGCATGGACACACTATCTGTTAGGGTGAGTAGATTAGCTTAGGAAATATAGGAAGCATAGTAGTATTAGCTTAGGTTAGCTTAGCTTAGGTAGGCAGGCCTGTAGGACCTAACTGTATGCATGAGACCAGCCGCGTGTAATAGCTATGTAGATACTGCTTGTAATACACTCGGCTGATGCATAAGCCTTCTTGGAGGTGATAAGGGTGGAGCAGAGTGAAGACACTGTGGCTGGGCTCTGTAGAAATCCTTGCAGGGAGAGGAACTTCAATGGTATTTTGCAGCTGATAAACTGCATAGCAATCAAGGAAGATGGGAGAAGATGCCCTGCTGCTGAGCCAACAACTGTGGTGAAATCATTCTCAAATGAACTTGGTTCATTAAAACATAATTGTAATATTAGTGCACACCTCCATCCTGAAGTTACCTGCCTCCTAGGTATGACCACCCCCCACTGGGTATGTGCTCTCTATTTCTTTGACTGTATCTTTAAAAGTGAATTGTGAGAACTTTATACCAATCAGTAACAAACTTATTTATGACTAAAGTTGCTCAAGCTCCACCTAAACATAAAGAAATAGTACAAAAATAAGTCAAGAATGGGGGAAATGATAGAGAAGACTCAATTGTAACTGCTGATATCAGTCAAAGAGCTGAACCTGTCTGTTCCCCCGTGGGGACTCCTATTGGGTAAGAACTGTAATGAATACTTTTATTGGGGATTAGAGCTTGTCTGTGTGTTGCTTTGAATATGTCTTTGCAGTCAGATATAATCACCAGCAACCCTTGAACACGAACATGTCTCAGTTTTATATTAATAAAGAGTGTTATTCCATAAACTGTTAGTGTGAGTACTTCCTGGGCACTAGCAGTTGCCAGCAGTGGGTAACACATTCAGATAAAGTGGTAAGACACACTGAGGGGTCTCCATTTTGCTGTTGGTGTAGTTCCCTGAAAATAGCAGTCTTGTAAGCACATACTCTTCACAAAGTCAGTGGGATGTACAACAGTGTAAGGATGCCAAGTTTAAGTGGTACCTTTCCTGGCAGCCAATTAGTTTGTTACTCTTAAAATATGAGCATGTCAACATTTTTTCTTTCTGTTTAGTTTAAAAAATTATGCAGCCTGTACAGATATTATGTGTGGTTTTTTGTCCATTAAAAAAAAACCCGAGAAAATTAGTTATAGAATATAGCAAATTTCTTTAAAAGCCTTAAAAATCTACAATATCTACATATTTTTTCTGGTTCCCTGAAATGTCCTGGTTCCAGGAAATATGACAGGATCAATAGTAGCAACATGAAAGCAAAGCAGGTTGATTCAAATGAGCAGGACTCAGGTGTGTGAGGGGAGAATACAGACAAGAAAGCAATAATAGTTGTTCAGGAAAGAGGAAGGATAAGAATGAGCAGTAAGGGACAATACTTAGGGACCAGTCAGGGAAGAAAGACAAGGGGATAATAGTGGATGAAAGTGTGAGTAGAAGCTGAAAGAGTGCCACTGGAAATAGTAAAGATGGGGAGGTAAATTTGTGAAGAAATGTGAAAGAAGAAGAAAAAGACTCAAAGTTAAGATGGTCATCACCACAGCATAAGCTCCCCAAGTGAAACTGGAATTAAGTGTAGGCTTCCTGTTTTTTTTTGTTTTGTTTGTGGGGGGTTTTTTTAGGATTTTTTTTTATTAAAAGGATATGCAAAAAATGTAAAGGGATGAATAAAAGGTGGCCCATGATACTGTAAACCTTGTTGCACTAAATGACTCAATAATTTGGACAGCTTAATCTGGAATTGTAGTTGATGAGGTCACATCAAGAAAAGTGAGACTGTTTTGTCACTTAGGTTTTGCCTAATGACATTTAAAAGAATGATGCAATGGAATGAATTTTTTAAGCACTTAAGCAAAAAATCCAAACCCCAAAAGCCAGCAGAAATCTAGTGCCATATTGAATAAAACATAAAAAGGGATACTAGAGATTTTTTCTATATTGAAGAAGCAATACATTTGCTTCTTCCATTTGTTTAATGGTCAAAAAGCCATGACCAGTCATGATTTTAACTAAGGGACTTTATTCTCACCTTAAAATCATAACAGACATGTTCTTTTTATATTTTTCTTCATACTTTTTTCCTTTATTTTCTCACTTAATAGTTTTCTAAAAGGTAATCCTCATAATCAAGATTAAGCACATTTTAAAAATAGAGTTCTTACCCTCTTGAAGGAGCTTGTGCACTGGCAGGGGCAACAGCTTGCTTCTACAGGTGGAAACCTCCCTGCCACTTAAGGAATATTATTCTGCAGCAATTCATATTAGGATGCTTTAAGCTTTAAAAACTTGACAAATTAATATGACACTGTGATAATCTGACAAATTCAGTTTGTAAATTACAGGAACTGTTCAGTCTCTTGGTGTTTTGCTGTGATATTATTATGGTGGTAGGTATTTTATCATGGCAAATTTGATGTTGAGGGTCTTCAAAGGCCTACGGGTGGGCATGAAAATAGTCTTTGATTTGTTGTTTTTCAAAGCATGCTCGTTATCTTGGAAATTGGTAGCAATATCAACACAAAACCTTAAAAGTTGGGGTTACTATTTTTCTTCTATTTCATTACTTCCATTTCAGGGCTACTGAATTAGTGCAGAAATGAATTTAACTTGCAGGGTATGCAGACATAATTCAACAGACTCATTTCTACTGAGAATGCTGTGAGGTATGTTGTGCCTACTGTCCCTCTGCAGAATTGTGATGCTGGACTTGAAAGTAGGCTGAGTTTGTTCCTTTTTGTACAGAGAAATTGAAGTGAGCTGAAGCTACAGAATAAAAGGCAACAAATGCAGAATCCATTCTCTAAGTTTTTCGTACACTTCTCAAATTTAAATTTTGGGAGGTGAGTGTGATCAGAGCAAGGAATCAAACTTGCTTCAGTCTGGTCTTCCTTTTTTAGGAAAACTACTAAGGATTTCAACCCTGCTATGATGCTATGTTTCCACATTGTTCCATCTATGGAGCCAATTGGAGATATTATGCTGTTTTTAGATCTGCTCTGATTAAAAATAAAGTTACCCAAAACTGGGTGCCCTGTACTGTTTTCATGCATAGCCTCACCCTACTACCTCATAATAAGCAATGAAAATAAGGAGATATTATACAGTTCATAAAAGATGCAATTACATAAAGAAATGCAATATTATTTTGAGAACTATAGCCTGAGTGTGAAAAACACTGAATAATGTATTCATGGAAACTCTGTGGACTGTTGAAAAATGAATCCTAAACCACTAGAAACATGGCCATCAATTCTTCATACCATAATCACTTATGTCAAAAAGCTCTTAGCAATTACAGAATAAGTCAAAGAGCAATATTTTCCAGATCAAAAGCAATGAGTCATTGTTTGACCTTTGTTCAGCCTGAATTCAATAACTTATTAGATTTCAAACAATGGAAAACTGGTAATAAAACCATGATTTCTAACTACTTATGGAAGAAAGACACTCCGAATCAATTTAAAAAGCACTTGAATATAGAAAATCTGTATTTAACAAGAGTTTTTCAAATACTTTTTACTGAAGAGGTTGAAACTTCTAGTAAATAATGATGCCATAACACAAATAGGAAAGAAGAAACCAAAGTTTCAGAATAATTAGTTGATATCAGATACAGAATGCCTGTTAGAGTTCTGTAACAGAGTATATTGGCAAAAATCTTATTCTTATGCTTGTCCAAGCAACTGAGTGACAGGCTATAACCAAGCAATTTATTGCATTTATAGTACAAGAGATAAAGAATTGACTTTTCTTTCTGTAATAAACTGTTTTAGAGAGAAGCATAAGCATTTATGTGTCTCCCTATACACAATATCACACAAACACAAATTTCAGTATTACTTTATGTACAAAATCTGCATTAAAATATGCCCCTAATAACATTATCAAACTATATTCCATAGTCTTATTTTTATTTGGGGAAATCTTGTAGCCAAAGAAGTAATTCATCTTCAGCCCTTTGAGATAGGCTATGAGTAAGTGAGCATAGTCCTTGCACACATGTGCCATTGCCCTAGACTCAGTTAGAAGGTTTGGGGAAGTGTGGGGATGTGGGTGTCTGAGAATAAAGGAGAAAAAATTAAAACCAGAGGTGCTCAGATTGGGATTTTTGTTAATGCCTGATGCTCACATCATCTCCAGTAGCTGAAAGTATTGAATATGAACAGCTGTATATAGCTTCTTTTCTGGATGTATTTTCATGCCTTTCTGCACTTCAAGTCTGACATTCATGGGAGAGAGGAGGAAACATTCCAGTAATCATAACACTGTACTCAGTCATGGAGAAAGGCTGATGTGATGCAGGTGAAATTGCTTCAGTCCTTCTGGAGAGGTTTGGTACCCATGTCGTTCAGAAAGCAGATGCTTTCAATATTGGGAGATAGAGGCATGTGACATAGTATTAATGAACTTCTCTAAAAGTCTCAAACTTGGAAAAGAGATGGTGGTTCATGAGTTCTCAGTAACACTATAAAACTTTCCTTTATGATATAGCTAGGTTGTGTTTATTTCAGTATACCAATGGTTAGAAAAAAGTCTGCCTTTCCCTTTTATGGGGATTATTTTGTATTGACAGACTGACTTTTTTAAGAGTGGTTTGTTTATATTTCCTGTGCATTTAATTTTCTGAGAAGAACAGCAGAGCAGACATATAGCAATTTTGTGGTCTTGGTGTTGCATACATAAAATGTAATGTTAACACATACACTTCCAACTGCCATAGACTTTAACATTCTTCCACTTTTAAAAAGAATGTACAGTTCTGCTTGCTTGCATTTTAATTCATCCTTTCTGGTTTTTATGTGCTTTCTTATTCCATGCAGAGGTAGCACAGCTATTCTGCATAAATGAAGACAAGAAAAACAATTGATAGAAAACTGTCTTTGATTCTTGATATATTTATTCTTTGCACACAAAAGGAAAATAGAAAAGAAATTTTTAATAAATACTTTTACTTGGAGCTGTCACGTTATGTAGGAAAGGCTTAATATCTTGTTTCCCAGAACTTCGTGAAACCGCTGCTGTTACTTGCTTGTAAAAGTATTGCCATATATGAAGACTCAGTTTCAGAAGTATCCCAAACTGTATAACATGGTGGTCAGGTGCTCTGTAAGGTTGAGGCCATTTGAGGCTGTTTATTCACCTTTACATTCAGAAGTCTCTGTTTTATATAAAACTCTTCTGTTGCATGTGGCATGACTAGGTGGGTGACAGTGATATAAGGCAAGCATGAAGGAGACTTATCTGTCTTCACTGAAAACTTCTGTTTTATTTATATGGGCTTCAGCATTTGCCTTTTAGGTCTTTTCTTACTTTAATTTGGGAGGACCACCACACACTAACTAATTGACTTAACCATAACAAATCAGAAACTGTACTTCAATTCCATTTTCAGAGTTAATATGAGATCTATCAGAAAAATAGTCTGGGACCGGGATAGGGCAGCTCTTTTGCATGTTGGATAGGCAGTTTATATTTTGGAAGATATAAGCAGGCTGAGTGAATTGTGGGCTGAGAACACTGACTAGAGTTTCAAACATAGCAATACTGACAATGAATTTTTACAGGAGTATCTAATCCCTAAACTTCAAAGCATACACAAAGCAAGTTCTTCAATGGAAATTCTTAGGTGATGGTTTTGTTGTGTCTTTCCTAAGCTAAGAAATAAGGAAGGATAGATACAACTTAATTTAGATGCCATGGAATTTAAACTGGGTTCCAAAGACTTTCTTTTACTAATGACTGTTGAGTTGTTGTGGTGATGTGTTTGTTGGTTTAGATGAAGAAAGTCTGGTCTTTGCATCAGTAAAATGTTGGTTTCTGCAATATATGACACTAGAACTGTATGTTAACTTTCGTCCAGATTTTTTGAGTTTTTTGCAGGCATAAGAGGTTTTACCCTTTCAGGGCTGCATTGGAAACTCAAGAATCTCATTTTATTAGAAACATGATATTGTATGTGAATGAGTAAATGTGGTCGCTGAACAACCACTTGTACAAAATAAGGTCTAGATCCATGAGATATGCTGTGAGATATGTGATGAAGGAACTTCCATGAGATATGCCATGGGATGTGAGGCTTAGGGATTTCTCTGGGCCTGATGATGTGCTAAGGTGTTGATACATTGTCAGACAGGGGCCAGATGACCCCAGGTGTCACAGTCCTGATCTGCCCTTATGCAAGGCCTGTGGGCTTTTTAATACTCTCTTTTACTCTCTCTATCCGTCATTTACATATAAATAGGATGCTTCTTCTTCACCCACCTCCACATTTATGATGACTATAACAGAATATTTGGCTACAGGCTCATGTCCACTTCTTCCAAAAGTATGAATTAGCATTTGAAATTCTCTATAGTAGAGAATGAGACTGTGACCACCTTACAGGCAAGTCAAGGGCTTGCTCCTCTCTCCCCCCCAAAGCAGGGACATTTCTCTTGTAAGACTTACATCGGAGTACACCTGAGAACACTTGTACATAGTGCTATACACACTTCCATTTTGTAGGTCTAGGGAATTTATCACTGGCAATGTAAAAGAAACTATAATCTGTTGTTCCAATAAACCATGTTATTGGTGAATCTGTGTTCATAGAAGTTCTTATTCAACTCGACCAAACTTTTAGTGTTGAAATGGTTAACTTGGTGAATGGTTAATTAGTGAATCTGTGATCACAACAGAAACCAAACTTACAGTGTAACCCATGCTATTGGTGCATGTGAGAATGCAACAAGACCTCTACTTAGCCCTTGTGAGGCCNTCTTTTATACTTTTAGTTTATAAATCCAAGCAAAAAATGCTGTATGCTTTCTAATTTTGATAGGATTTTTTGAGTTACTCTTTTCTTGGCCTGGATATATGCTGTTGTGTTCTTCCTCCTTTGCAGCCTGTTTTATTTTAGGACATATAAATATTGGTATCCATCAATGGTACTTACCAGTTTATCTTCAAACTGGAAGTTGTACAAATTGTGAAATATATGTAAGAATGCTGT
>WEIV01024273.1:164827-184718 GCA_013390005.1 Calyptomena viridis
AACAGGGACATATAGAGTTGTTAATAACAATCTTCCTTTGCTAAGCTAAGCTGACTAAATTCCATCAGATCTAAAAAGCTGGAAACAGTTTACTTTCCTCTTGCGTTTCCAAATATAGACATCTAATATCTGTTTGGCTTGAATCTTGTTGAAGAAATGTATGAAAGTAGAGAAAGTCTCTTAACTTCTTCTTCTTTTTTTTTTTAATCTTCTCTTTTCCTCAGGGAATTCTCTAACTTCTTGGAGTCTTATCTACTCTTTGTCCAGGCTAAAGCCTTAGGTGAATTAACATCACAATCTAGTTGTGGGTCCAAAAGTTAGGAAGAATAGGATGAATGTACTATCTTTCCTGTAATACCAAAGACTATTGATTGATGAAATAGAGCTCCGTACTTATAAAAAGCTATTACAACTTAGCATGCATGTGTTCAATGGTCCCAGACACATATGTGATTTTCACTAACCATTTCAATCAGTTCAGAATCAGGCATGCTCTGGGAGGAGTGTAATCTACATTTTTGTACTTATACAGTATGAATGTTAAACAGACTGTATCCCTTCTGTGCTCACTTTTTGCAATATTTTCCTTTGTACATCTTTTAAAGCTGCCATTGTGATACTTTATAGCTGGGGGCTGTGAAAATATTAACTTTTTCATGTGTAATTTCCTCCAGCTTTTGTTTTTAAAGCCTTGAAAATTATTTGGTAATGAAATTATCAGGTGTTAATTTAAATGAGTAAATTGCTTTGCACCATTAAGTTCATGCCTTTTTTTGTTTTTTTTTTAATACAGCATAACTATTAACTTGTTAAAAATAATTACAATCCCTGAAGGCTCAGTGAGTTCTAATATGAAGAAAGAAATGCATTTGACTTCACCTTGACTGTGTTTAAAAGAGTCCAGTAAAATTCACAGTAAGGTTATCTAGAGATCCAAATACATTTTTCACAGTATTGAATGATGATGTCAGAGCTTTAAAGATTGCTTGATGTAGCATCCACTGCATTCTTACCTATTTAAAAGAGAAAAAGCATCTTTTCTTCCAGTCTGTGTTTGTTAGGTTACATTTTCACCACCTTTTATATAATAATACAGTTGATTAGGAAGTATTTCCCTATATTTGAACAGAGAGTAGGACTGTCATCAGTGTAAAACATAGTTATAACACTATTGAGATGTTCCCATGTGCTGCATCTTGGTGTTAATTAAAATAAGATACTCATGCATTCAGCAGGCAGTAGCTAAATTCCGTTTCCTGCTAAACTTGTGTTTCGTATTAAGTCCTGAATAGTCTGTGGACTGAACATGTTTTCAGTACTCCCTGATATTGTATTTTATTGCAACCAACTTTTTTAAATAGCCATTGAAACACGGATGAATTCCACAATATATCCTTTTACCTTTCACTTTGCTGTTTAGCAGTAAAATGGAATCTGAAGTGACGGTACAAATATTGCCAGTGCTCAAAGTTTAAAAATTGTGAGTACCACTCTTGTGAGGCTTATGTACTTTCCAACACTGTTAGCTCTGCACAGAATTTTTGAGAAATGCGTGTTAAAAATAGAAAAGTACATTTAGTAGTTCATTGATTGCTTAAAATAGGGAAACATTTTATATCTTCTGCCCATGAATATGGGTAGCGTGTAAAATGTCAGTTATACAGACCATTTCACAGTCCAACTGAACTTACCTTCCTTGAACTAATTTATTGAGAGGGGTACATTTATTTTACTCTTCTATATTTTGTCGCTTGGTCAGTTAAAAAAAATCTGCAGTCATTGCAGCTCTTTAGGATGTTATGTAGATATACAAGCAAATTGACAAAAATATCTACATCAAGTCTTAGTCACCAAGTAATTTTTCTCAATTATTTCCTTGGCAAGATAAATATGTTTTTGTATGCAAAACTTGGTGTTGTATTTAATTATCTCTGTAAGATACAGCACATCAATAAGTTTTTAATTAAGAAGTTCTTTGGCTATCTCTTTAGCAATCTCTTTTGGAATAGAATTGTAACTGCTAAGTAATAAAGACTCTGTGATATTTAAATTCTATTTTAAAGTCAATTCTACTGTCTCAATCTTTGGCCTCCTCTCTCAGAAGTTATCATCAGAAAGCTTACCACAACTTTTTAGATGAAGTTATTTTCACTTGTCAGTTTTGGTGACGATAAATAGAAAGTCTTGGAGAATAGATTACAGCAACAGTGAAAGTTGATGCACTGATATTTCTCACGGAGGAAAAAACCCCAGATAATAATTTTATTATTTATTAAATAATAAAATAATTGTATTATTTATTAAATAATAAAAAAATTATCAAAATACTCTCAGATTTTTCCTATTAGTGTAAAAATAAAGGCATATTTTTACTGTACTTAATATATGATTATGTAGAAACAATATTTAAATTCACTTATTAAATTTGTATTAAATCACAAAACAAATATATGGGTAGGATATAAATTTAAAATTTCAGTTAGTTCTGTAATTTTTTATTTTAGTTAGTGTTTTCACATGCAAAGAATACTGTGAGGACTTTACAGTAAAACTAAATGTGCTCTTTCTTTTGGTAATTAGTACTTATGTGCTCTGGACCATACTAAATAGCAGTGAATAAAAATGAAGACCATCTTTTTCTCAGGAGAGTTGCAAAAATCTGAGAGCTTCAAACCAGTAGTGTAGCTCTGAAGCAGAGTAAATAGTGTTAAAACTACCTAGCACATGAATTGCATATCCATTTTAAATCTGTATTTATTTATACCACAGAGGTGATCTGCAGTGGTCTTATAAATCCTATTATCAGCACTACTAACAATATATCACACTGACAGGGTTGCAGCTAAATGCTTGAATTGGTACTTCAAGTTGTGACTTCATTCAAGGTAAGTTATAGCCCAACTATTTGCCTCTTCTGTTTGACAAAATTTTTCAAACTCTGAATGACAATGCTTATCTTCTTTTAACTGGACTAATGCTGGGATGGGCCAAACCCCCCCCGCGAAACCACTCCCCACCCCCAAACCCTCAGTTCATAGTATCTACCAGCTCAGATGATGGCTTTTTATGCTGCTGAAAGATGCTGAATCCAGGCAGAAGTTTTTAAAATCAGTTTCAGTAATGTTCCTTCCATCATCTGCCTCTCAATCTGATTTGGTTTTGTTGCCAAAAGCAGTACTTCTATGTTTGTTTAGACACTTGTTCCTAGAAGAGCCCTACCCTCTGCAATGTTTTTTAACATATAAACTTTACAAGGCAAAATGGATTGTTACAAGGAGGTCATCAACTACTGTAATTTTTCAGTAGTTCCTTGGTATCTGATCAATGTCACAATTATTCAAAGTCAGGCCAACACAGACTTGTGGCTCTATGTACATACCTGTGTTAGGAGTGTGAGTCCCAGAACAATAAAGCAAAACTATATATAGCTAATGAAGTATATAAAGTGGATGTCAAAAGAGATGGTCCTGCTTCCATCAGGTCACCCTGTGTAAATTTTCACAACTGTATTCAGAAAGTTTTTCTTCTCAATTTTTCTATTTTACTCCAAAACTTTTTGGAAGGTGAAGGACTTTCCTGGTCTATCATGCATAGCTTGTTTTTTTGTTCATGGGTGAGGACTTTCTGTAGCATAACATTGTAGTGGATTTTAAGTCAATAAACTGACATTAAATTATTCATGACATTAAACATGCACTTAAGATTTATTTTTATTGTTATTTTGGTTTAGTTCTTTTGGCCTTTAACTGTTTTACCAGTTACTTCTACCTTGTGCTTCACTTCCAAAGAAAAAGACAGTTTCTGATCCCAAACTACTTTTGATTCAAATATATTTTCAGGGTATTTTCTTATTAAGCATAATGCTACTCTATAAAAATATTTTTTTCTCTGAGTGAAAAATCTTTACAGTAAAATCTCTATTGCAGTGTGTTGTGGTTTTAAGTAGCCGGAGTTTTTTATTAGCTGGGGGGGCTATGAGAGAGACTTCTTTAAGAAGCTGCTGGAAATCTCTTAGCTCCAAGCTAGTCAAGGTCAGCTGGTAACATCTCTGTGATAACATATTTAAGGAGGAGAGGAAAAAAAAAGGCAAGGCAGAACATCATGGCCACTTAAGGGAGAGGAGAGTGAGAAGTTTGATTTACACCAAGGTTGGAGAGAAGGAGAAAGAGAAGATGCCTTAAACACTGAAAGAGGGCCCCAGCAACCTGTGGGGGACCATAGGGAGCAAAGATTCGCCTGCAAACCCGTGGAAGACTGCAAGACTCCACGCTGGAGCAGATAAGTGCTGGAAGAAAGAGAGGCTGTGATCCTGTGGGATGTTTGATGTCTATATTTGGAGCGGGGGCCTGACAGAGTCCTGTAGGCCATGGGAAGAAGAGACTCTTGCTGGAGCAGCAGAGCAGCATTTCTTGGGAGGACTGGTGGCCTGTAAGAACCTACACTGAAGCAGCCAAGCAGCACGTGAATGACTGCACCTATGGTAAAGTGACTTACGTGACAACAATACGTGACAATCCAGGAAGCAGTTTTGTAACAAACTGTTTTCGGTAAGAAAACCCCCACAGGAAAAGCATGGGGTTGGACATCTCTTTGAATCGGCAGCAGGAACAGCCTCTGTCCATAACCCCGCCACTCCTGTCTTCCTGGGCCACTTCCTGGGGAAGGAGAAAGATCTCAGAGGGAGGGGTGTGTGGGGGGGAAGGTGTCTGTAACATCTATCAAACTTCTCACTTTTAAACTCTTAAGCTCTGATTTTAGTAGTAGTGAATACTTAATATTCTAAGTTAGAGCCTGTTTTGCTTGTGAAACAGTTAATAAAAAGTTGCTTATAATCCTTATCACAAAAGTTGAGGGTTTTTTTCCCCTCTCTCAGAAATTTTGGGGGTGTGTGCAAGTCCTTGGCACTTGGCCAGAGTCAAGCTATAACACAATGATGCCCCATTATTTGTTGCATGAGGACAAAACCTATTTTTCTGCAATGAATAGATATTTATAAGAATCATCAACAATAGAACAAGAACTTGGCTTCTAATGGTTGCATATTACAAGATGGAAGTGTTTCTTAATTTCTTACGCATTTTAGTTACAGCCTGATGTTGCTGTATCTTGGAATAAATGTTTCTGTTACTAAGAGAAACACTAACAGAAGTGAATTCGATTCCCCCGATTCAAGTTATCTATATCAGTCTCTTAAAATTATGCATTGAATTCTTTATCATGTGTCTTACACTTTGGAAGAAGTTTGTATCTCTTGCTCTAATTAACATTGATCTTGTTCCTGATGTACGGAGCTCTCTGTGGAGTTCATATTCTATTGAGCTCTGTCCAGGGAATTAGAGGTGCACGTATTCCAATTAAATATTTAATCAGACCCTTAAGAATCTATTTTCCCCTAATTCCCTTGCTATAAATGGGAATTTAGTATTGACTTAAAGAAGATAATATGAAAAAGATGTAGTGTGAATGATGATAAATTTTCTGATTTTTATTCCTTGAGATACCATGACCTAAGGATAGAATCAAGACAGAGGTCTAGTCTTTCATCATAGATTTCCATTCTGTATAAATGTCAGCATAAATGGTGGAAATACCAAATGTACCAGTACCACTATATGCAGTAATGCATACATATGTAAAAAACTCTTCTCGTGTTTTGAAGGATGTGCTGACTCATGCTTATATTGCGTAGAAACATATATGCAGAGAGGGAAATCAATGAATTGCCTCAATCAGCTTGATGGGTGCTAGTGTTAGGATTTGGAACAATGAGAGGTAGTCTGCTAAGACAATACATGTGTCAAGTAGATTTCTGTTATTTGCATTAAGTGCCAAAGAGAATGCTCAGAATTAGTACATGGAACTTCTTTTTTGCCAAATATTTGCCAATTGATTGCACAAAGCCAACATTTATTTTCAATCACATAAATAGAAGTATACTGCAAGTTATGAAGGAATAAAAGGAATGCTGCAATGATTTATGTCAACTTCTAACTGAAGCTAGATCACTTCATTAACGAGAGTGTTGTCCACTACAGATTCTCATTTATGCAGGGAAAGTGAAGTCAGCACGATGGGAAACAGGCTGAGACAAGACTCAGAAATGGTGAGCATTGTTAGTAAACTTTGCTGTGCATTGTTTGTAAAATAAGTCTGCAGGTCTGAGGTAGGTGGCCAGGTTTCATAGTCAGTAAGCAATGTGGGAGTCAGTTAGATACCTGGGATGTGAATCATAACAGTGAGAATGCTGAACTGGATGTTGTCTAATATGCTAAATAATAGGAGGGAAATATTGATGCAAGATGCATTATATGTTTTTTTGAGCCTCCAGTTTGGGGATGAAGGAAGTTAACTCATATTTTTCAGGGAAGACCCTTCCATAGCATTTGTGCACTAAGACCTTTTACAGACCAGATGATGTGCGTGCATCCTTTCAATATAGGATTTTGTGGATTTTGCTTTCTTTTCTATCTTAGCCTTCAATACATTCCTTTGTCTGACAGTGTTCAAAGCCAGCCTTTCCTAACCTTCATGGTTTAGTTTGTTTTAGAAGGGCAGACCTTTTTGTCTTTTAGTTATTTCCACTGAAGCTGTTCAGTTTTGCATAGCACTACAAGAAGACTGCTGTGTTGAAGGGAAGGCTTGGGCCATTAAATACAGACCTATAGTACATAGCCACAGCCATCTCACACTGTCACTTGAAGTAGTTTAGCCTCCATCTCAAATCTGATTAAGGTTTTTGATCTAAAAAGGTCTACAGAAGTTCCAGCACATCACTTGTCTGATGCTTGCGAAGTATTAAACACCTAGCCAAAGTATATTTTGGGAAACTGGACAAGGCAGAGAAAGTGAAGAGTGGATGTCTAGCTGTGCAGTGTTTAAGGTTTGGAAATCTATAGGAATGCAATAATATACTCTGAATAGGCCAGGTATTAGGGCTATAGGGCAAATCTCATTTTGGGCTCCCAGGGACATTTGGTGTGAAGCTGATAAGAAGCTGCTCAGTGCTACCTGTCCTAAGATGCTGCTCGACATGATGCAAAGAAATGTGTAGGTGAGACATACTGAGCTCAAGTGGTTCTGGGTAACCTATTCCAGCTGACCCTGCTTAAGCTGGGAGAGTGGACTAAGTGTTCTCAAGATGTCCCTTCCAACCTAAATGGTTTTGTAATTCTTCTAAAAAGATACAGGAAGGCAATTTGTCAATATCTATTTTAGTGCGGGAAGAATCTTCATCTAGAGAGATATACCTCAGAATTCCTGCAAATTACTATTTTAGATATCTATACATCTGTCTGAGACAAACACCACATTAGTGAAGCATGCTGGTTAAACTTAAATGTTTGAGGGAGTATAGTCTTTCAGATGTTTGCACTTAAATTCTGTTTTGTGAAGGAAGGGGTCTTGTACTTTAAGCACATGTTGTTATACAGTCAGAATAAATTCGAGCTGCTATTATTTGGTAGAGTGAAAAGCTATTTTGGCACTTCTACTGTATGCCTAAATTGGTGGGTTTTATTTTAAAACACTTTAGTGGCTGCTACCCTGGAATATATACTGCAGCCCTTAGGTAACTGAATGATAGCACAGAAAATTATTTGTTAGACTGAGAAATATTGCTACTATACAAAGGCAACCAGCTAGTTTGAATAAGTGTATGATGTTACTTAGGAGGCAAACTTTCATTATACATGTAATGATAGCAACAGATCCTTTATAAATTTGTGTGTTAATGAAATATATGTGAATAATTCTATTACTAGGCTGCAACTCAACAGACCTTTCAGTCCTCACCTAAGGCAACATTACAGTGTTAATGGCAGAGAAGAGTGAATTAGACAAAAGAAAGTTGACTCATATATTCAGTCCATTTTTGAATAAAACTTTGAATAATGCCCTACTTTGCTGTTAAAATGACCAAATATCTCTCTGGTGGAAATACTAAAATCTATGTCTCCTTTAGTTTAAGTATCCTTTCCACATTCGATGATCTTGGATTGTAATGATGACATTAACTAATGATAACTAATGAGAACATTAACTAGTGATAAAGTAGGTATCTATTATCTTTGTGAAATGTTAACTGAAATCAGAAACATGGTCTCACTATCTCCCATACTCTCACAGATAGATGTTATTTTCCCATTCCGTGGCCTTCTTCCACTCCTCCAGGTGTTGGGCTTCATTCTGTCGGGATGGGTACTCAGGACAGAAGATGTAGCACAATTGATCACTAGGCACCAACACCAGCCCAGCTCAGGTCACTCTGCAATAAAAGGTGGTAATTCTAGGATTTTCCCTCCAAAGTTGTTACAACATATGAGTATCTATCTCTAAAATATTGTGTCTCTAAGTTTATTTGGCTTTCAGATAATCACTAGTAACTTAATGTAAGTTTTAAAGTGATAGCAAAGGAAGGTAAGAACAGAGAAACTGGCCCTATGACCCTTTCCCCTTCTGCCTGTCTTCTCAAACTTTCTCACCCTGACAGATATACAAACAATGTTAAGTCCTGTCATGAAGATTAATCCATCTGGATGATTTCTCAAAGCTATAACAAAGGACGGTTTCTGAAAGATTAGGAAAGTGATGGCAAGATGGATATGCATGAACTGATTGAAATATAGAGGCTTATTATGAGAAACTATACCAGAATGTCTACTAACCATAGAATACCTTTGTGTGATAAAGCTCATAGTAACACAAAGTCTTACAGTACCCCTGAAAAAAAAAAGAGCTGGGATTTTAGTTATTATGATATCTAGTTATTTGTAGCTATTGATATCAGATTTGGTTGCAGCCCAGTTAAAGTTAATAGAGGAGTAACTTTCTTTAGTAATTTTTTAAAATTATTCTTTCATTTAAGTGTTAGCATTTATCCTCTGTTCTATCTAATATGAAAACCTTTAAAAGTGTTGAAAAGAGATGAAACATAATAGAAGAACAATCTTCTATTATTACATGTGAAGAAATTCAGGTATCGAAATACAGTTTGTAAGAGACAGAAAATTATAGCAAATATTAAGAAATTGAGAAAGTAAAATCTAGTGCAATCAAAGACTGAATGGAAACCATGAAGTGAAGTAATTTCTGGTTCAGTTCTTGGTCCAACTCCACCCTGGCTAGCCTTAGAACACCAACCAGGAGAATTATACCACGTGTGTGGGGTGATCTCAGCAGCAGGCTTCTCTTCAGGAGTCTTGCTAAGTATTGCTTACTAAGAAGGCAAGCTGAGCTTCAGCTTGGCTAACTTAGTCCAGAATTACATCCACGGTGAGTAGAAAGATACAAGCAACCCTTGTTGTAGCTGTATTTTGGTTTATTGCTCCTCTGCTGCCTGCAGGCATCAGAGGAGGTCCTATCCCAAAGGGAAACACACAAGCAAGAGCCCTGACTTCCTGTTACACAGGTTTATAAAGGGGGTCAGATTTCTGGGAGGGGAAAGGGAATGGCCAATGGGAAGGAGGGGTAGGAGTGGTTTGGGGAGGGGTCACGCCCCCAGTAGAAGTTTCTGGGGTTGTATGTTTGGGGACAGGGAGGAGGGGTGGGACAGGATTACATTTCAGGGTGGATACAGCCTTGGAACAAACTATCTGGATGTGGGATAACAGGGGTAACAGAACATTCCAACAGGGAATAACAGAAACATATATTATTAATATATAACATAAAAATAAATACACAGCCTACACAGCTACAATGAAGCATTAACTGTTTATGTCTAGGAAAAGAAACGAACAGGTCAGTAGAAGCAGGCCAGGAACTGATAAGGCTGGAAATAGCAATGGACTGTGATAAAGGGTCTAAATATTTAGAGATTCATTGTCAGGTCCTTAAAAGGGAATATACCTCATATTCCATATGTGACTTTGGACTAAAGTCCTATAGAAACATCTTCTAGGAAAGCAATATGCAGTATACTTTCGTACTTGCATTTGCTACTGTGATTTTAATTTTTCTGTTTTGGAGGTCTGGTTTCTATGCTATATGACTGCACATTTTGGAGACAATTTTTTAGAACCGAAAGGAGCAGGAAATATTATTAAAATGTCTTTAGCAAAACACACACAGCAGGTGAGGATAATCCATCTATCCATTCATCATTTCAATACCATGTCTAATGGTATTCTCTCTCTCTCTTCAAGTTGTTTGACAAGAAAACAGTATCTTACCCTCTCAACCTTGGCACTTTCAAAGTAAGTTTTCTAACCCCATAAGCATTATCCATAATGGAAAATAATTGACTTCAGTAATTTCTGACATATTTTTGTCACTGAGAGTTACAGAAAAGAACTAAAAACTTGTTTTAGCTGATATTTTGCAAGTGGTCATTTCAAGAAATGCCCTTCATAAGTATTTGTTTTTTCACAATTTTCTCAAGAAGATAGCACCTAAAAAGCAAACTGTCACCAACTTCAAATAGGAGTGTCATTGTTTACCATTCAAAAAGTGACTTATTTTTGGTTTACTTTTTCAAAGCATTGGGAAACCAAATGTTTACTACGTCTAAGGAACAAATAATGACATTGAATTACCATAAGAATTAACCACCACAAAGGATATTTCATTGAGTCTAAATTGTCTGCTGGTATTGATTTTTGAGAAAAGATGAGCCCTACAAGCAGTAGGTAATGTCAATTATATTGCTAAGGAGAGCAGTACAATGTCTTGGTCATATGACAGAGAATCCACATCAGAGATGTGAATTATGATCACAATAAAGCTCTATCTTTTTTAAACTTCTCATCATTCCTTCCTTGCTCAAAGAAAGGATGAACTGCACCTGTGATAGGCATTCAACTTTCTTCTGAAAATATCTGATGATGCAGATTCCACTTTCTCTTCCAATATATGATTTTCCCTGCCACTGAAAAGATTTTTCTTGCTATTGAAGAACTCTTGTCAGAAGAGTATTCTGTATTCTGAATCACTGACCATTCACGCCACTCAACTGTCTTCCATCCATTTGATTCATGTCCTTTGGTTGCTGTGGCCGGACTGGAAACTGTGCTAGTCTATGCTTGTAGGTATACTATTTCAGATATTATTTCGCACTTTAAAATGATGTTTCTATTTGTGTGTATGTATTTTAGCAGCTTGATTTTCATGATTCGTGATCACACTGTATCTCTCTTCCTTTCACAAGGTGTAGAATTTTGCCTTTAGTAAACTGCATCTTTTTCTAGGTACCTTTTCTTGGTGTATTCTGTGATTTAAATCCTAATTGATTTTGCTGTCTGATGTATTTGCTGCTGCTTTCAGCTTTCAACTTGCAAATTGAATGCACGTACTTTTCCATCCTAATTACTAAAAACATGTTGAATGGTACCAGAAGAAGGACCTGCAAAACCTTACTTTGTGTGTTCCCCCATTGGACAATGAACTAGTGATCACTATTCCTGGGCAGCATTATAATTCTATTTTCCCCTATCTTGTTGTATGAACATGTTATGTTAAATTTTAAAAACCTATATAAAGACAAAATACCTTCTTTGTACTGCATCTGCCTCTGTATCAAATCCTCTATCTCTCCTGTAGAAAGAAATGAGATCAGTTAAACATATTTTATCGTCCATAGCGCCCATCAATCTTTTCTGTGTCTATAGCTTATTTTTAGATTTTTTTTACAGTATTTTCCCAAGAATCAATATTTAACTGGTCTATAATTCTCTTGTTCTTACTCACTTTTACTTAATTTTAAGGGTAGCCCAAATAATTTTTCTGATCTTCTGTATCCCTCTTGCCCCTTACTAATTCTCAAAAGTAAAACTGAGGTTGAGTCCTCTAATTCTTAGTGTTGTAGGCTGAATTTCACCAGCACTTCGTGATCAACTGAGAATTGCTAGCCAATACTACCCCTTCTGTAACCTGGTTGTTGACTACCACTGATGCTTGTTGTCAGCGAGTTTGATCTTCTTCAGACATTTTCTAGAAGCTGATATTAATACAGGGTTTGCATTCTTGTTTTTTTTTTTTTTTCTGTCTATTGCATTTGCTTGTCATTTCATTTCCTGCTTGCCACTGATATGTTTGTGGAATATTTTTCCTGCTACCCTTTGTGTCTCATGCCTTTGTAGCTGATTTTGTGTAATAGCCTGTGACACTTCTTACAGCAGAGAGCTCTGTCCAAAGATTTGTCCTTCTCCTCTAGTCTGTATTCAGACTACAAAGTCCTGTGATTGTGTGGTGCAAGATTCCTGATAAAATGTCACTCTTGAAGCTGAAGAAGCTGGTAGTCTCACTAGAGGGCATGGTATGTTGTCATTCATCCCCTCCATACAGTAGAATCCCAGTGGAGCAATGGTTGTAATGGAGAAGAAAAATATCTCTAGCAGAAAAGAGGGCTTTTTGTGCAAATGTATAGAAAAAGCAGAAGGAGAGAAAACAAAAAAAGAAAATGAACTCACTAAGAAAGATGAATACTTGCATTTAAGTGATCCCATTGAATGCATTTGTTTAGTTATTTAGAACTCTTCACTTATTGATGCTCCCCAGGTAATCATTCAGCAGTAGCACTGCTGAGTAGCACTAGCACTCTTCAATGCTTGCCAATACTAGTAGGGTACTTCCTATTTTCCAAGCCTGTGCTGCTTCAGATAATTCTGAGCAGCCTCATTAACACTTGTGAGACTGTATAAGAAATCCAAATTGAAAAAATGGTGCAAAAATGGTATATTTTATGATGTCCTCCAAAGACATTTTTCAACTGTATTAATTCTGTTCAATGACTTTGAATTAGCTGACAATATAGAGCTTTCTTTGCACTAATTTGTGATCTGAAAATTTTAGCATGAAATTATGAATGCTGTTTCCCACAATATCCTGGAGAAACTGACTGCTCATGACTTGGACATACGTGCTCTCTGATGGACAAAAAACTGCCTGGATGGCTGTGCCCAGAGAGTGGTGGTAAACGGAGTTACATCCACCTGGCATCTGGTCACCCAGGGCTCAGTGTTGGGGCCAGTCTCATGTAGTATCTTTATAGATGACCTGGACAGGGTATTGAGTGTACCTTCTGTAAGTTTGCAGATGAAACCTAATCGGGAAGCAAGGCTGATCTACTGGAGATCAGGAAGGTTTTCCGTAAGGATCTGTACAGCCTGGATCAGTGGGCTGAGGCCAATCATATGAGGTTTAAGAAGACCTAGTGCTTGGGTCACAACCATCCCATGCAGCATTACAGGCTGAAGAGTGGCTGCAAAGCTTCCAGGCAGGGTGCTGGTTGACATCCAGCCGAACATGAGCCAGCAGTGTGCTCAGGCAGCCAAGGAGGCCAATGGTATTGCGGCCTGTATCAACAATAGTGTGGCCAGCAGGACCAGAGCAGTGGTTGTTTCTCTCTACTCTACAACGGTGAGGCTACACCTCAAGTCCTGTGTTCAGTTTTGGGCCCCTTGGTGCAAGACATTGAAGTGCTGGAGCGTGTTTAGAGCAGCGAAGCTGGTGCACAAGTCTTATGAGGAGTGGCTGAGGGAACTGGGGAGAAAAGGAGGCTCAGGGGGAAACCTTATAGCTCTTTACAACTACATGAAAGGAGGTTGTAATTAGGTGGGGGTTGGTCTCAAGTAACAAGTGATATGAAAAGAGGAAGTTGTACCAGAGGAGTTTAGGTTGGATATCAGGAAAAAATTCTTCACAGAAAGGGCTGTCAGACACTGGAACAGTCTGCCCAGGGAACTGTTTGAGTCACCATCCCTGGAGGTATTCAAAAGACATGTAGATGTGGCACTTGGAGGCATAGTTTAGTGGTAAAAATGGCAGCTTTAGGTCAATGGTTGGACACAATGATCCTAGAAGTCTTTTCTTGCCTAAATGATTAGGAGTTTATGCTTCTCTTTCTTCAATCTGAGTAAATGTTTATGCTTCCAGCATTGAAACATATTTGTTATGTTAAAGAAAGTATATTTAATAGGAACAACAGCTTATTATTATTAAATAAATAAATATTTTCAACACCCAGTCATTCATAAAAATCTAGCTGGAAAAAGAAGTGCCTAGTGAAAGAAAATCTTGCTTTAAATTCAGCAGCATGAAATTCTAAGATGAAGTCTTTATTTGTTATATTAGTATTGTAAATTTATGAACCTTGAAGTTGGATAGTCTTAGTCTTTGTGTATTCCCAGAATGCAAAATTGGTCAAAGATGACCTGTTTATTGTGCAAGCCAAGGTAAAATGTGAAGACAGGTAAAATTAGGCAGAAAGGAACCTGGAGGTACTGGTTGACAGGAAACTGAACACGAGCCAGCACTGTGCCCAGGTGGCAAAAAAGGCCAACGGCATCCTGGCCTGTATCAAGAATGGTGTGGCCAGCAGGACCAGGGAAGTGATTCTTCCCCTGTACTCAGCACTGGTTAGGCCGCACCTTGAGTCCTGTGTCCAGTTCTGGGCCTCTTAAATTAGGAAGGGCATTGAAGTACTGGAGCATGTCCAAAGAAGAGCAACAAGGATGCTGAAGGGACTGGAGCACAAGTCCTGTGAGGAGTGACTGAGGGAGCTGGGGTTGTTTAGCCTGGAAAAGAGGAAGCTCAGGGGAGACCTTATCACTGTTTACAACTACCTGAAAAGAGGTTTTAGTCAGACGAGTATTGGTCTCATTTCCCAGGCAACCAGCAGTAGGATAATAGGGCACAGTCTTAAGCTGCACCAGGGGGGGCTTAGGTTAGACATTAGGAGAAAGTTCTTTACAGAGAGAGTGATTGGCACTGGAACAGGCTGCCCAGGAAGATGGTGGAGTCACCATCCCTGGAGGTATTTAAGAAGAGACTGGATATGGCACTTAGTGCCATGGTCTAGTTGACAAGGTGGTGTTAGATCAAAGGTTGGACTCCATGATCTCAGAGGTCTTCTCCAACCTAGCTGATTCTGTGATTCTGTTATTCTGTTATCTGTGAAAAAAGATAAAATCTGATGTGTATATGACTGTTGCTAGGGTTTTTTTGTACCGTGAAAACTGTATTGCTTGTAACCCTACCTAATTCTGAAGTATATTTTACATTTCTTCTGTCATCAAAGTGAATATATTCTTGACTTTTTCCAGTTTTTCAACCAATGTAGGATTGTCCCAAGAGAAGCAGTTTTGCTTTGAGGGCTGTCAGAAGATTCAGTGTTTGTTTGGCAAAACTCTCTGAATGCATACTGTCCTGGATCTGATTATTCTCTTGTATCAAAGAAAATCAACTTAAAACATTAAGAAGAGATGTAAGAGGAAAAGAGTTAATGGAGGTAATGTTTGTTTGCAGCAGAAATGGCCAGAGCAGTGACAGCTTTGTGTAGCAATTGTTTAAACTGTCCCTACCTATATCAATAGCAGTTCTGCCATGGAGACTTGGCTCTGAATTTGTTGGTAGTGAAAACATTGCAAGGCACCTTTACTTTTGCCACAAGCCCCATGGAGACTTTAGTGCAAATTCAGTGTCCTGCCTGTCTTTGGGGAAAACAGGGAATGTTTGTTCTCAAACACTGCCAAGCACTAATATTCAAACTGCCTCTTGGTGTTGATTTCAGCAAGCATCTGGTGCTTTGGGAGTGGGATGGACATGTGGCTACTCCTCCCTCGGCCCCAGTCGAGTAGGATGTTGGAAGTGGGATACTAATTACATGAATTTTTTCATTCTTGCTGACACTGCCTATGCTGCTCCATCTAAAGCACTAACTCTCCTTCTCAGAATAGCTAAAGGGACGAATATGTCTATTTAAGATTTGTAACAAGAAAAAGGAAATGTTAACTGTGTAGTTTTTATCATGTGCATAAATTAGAGAGGATTTGGTTCTTAATAAAGGGTTACAGTATAAAGTAATGAGATTCTAAATGGATTTTTTTATCAAACCATTAAAAAAGCACTTTTTAAACTAAACATGTTTCTATATCATTACTTCACTGGCCACCTTCATCAGAATATCTCACAAGCACCTACACAAAGGTAACTTTAATGTGTGCTTTCAATACTTGCAGAAGAACCAATGTCTCATAACTGTGATTTCAGTCACTGCAATGCAAAAGTTATGGTTAATGCTTCCTGATCTTTCTCTGGAGCTCTTGGGTAGTATAAAAAGTGGATGTGTCAGCCTGCCAGGTGGGGCAAACTAGTGTTTGTGCGTGAAAGGACTATTATGAAAGAAGTGGTGAGGACATGAGGTACACAACAAGATTTTAATACTTGTTTTATTCTTTTCTCTGAATCAAATTTATAACTGTTTTCCACGGCCAGGATGTAGTGTTGATTTTTATGTTTTGTTGGGTTCTGGGTTTTTTTTTGCTTTGGTATGTTTTTTTCTCAAAAAAATTTGGAATAGACTGTCATTGGGACTTGGTAAGCTAATAAAAATTTATATCAGGCATAACAGAATCCTCCCCTTCTATTTTTCCTCAGACTGTGTACTTCTTGACAAAGAGGCGATTTCAAAAATACAGATAAAATTAGTGTTAAAAAAGAAGCACATAGACTATATGGTAATGAAATGTCAGTTGGATCTTGAGGGAAGAGAAAAATGTGTTTTGTATGTGTTTTGTTCTATACTTTAATACTCCATACACAGTCCACCACAGCAATTGTTTAAATCCTGTAGAAATGACTTAACAAATAAGAAATAAAAAATGATTATCATTTCATTGCCCTTTATCCTAGAAGACTAAAGTAAATAAAATAAAAAAGTGATGCTTTGTTTATTTTATCTGTGAATATGAATAAAACAAACAAACACACAAACAAACAATAATTTCAGTTGTTCCAAATGTTCAAGTATATAGACAATGTACAAATAATTCCTGCTTTGCAGATGAGCTTTCACTGAATTTTATCTTGCTAAAAAAACAAAAAGAAAAAAATATTCTCAACCTAACTCCTCTCATAGCCTGATTTCTTCTCTCCCCACTTCCCATTGCCTGTAATGTTGCTATTCAGGCTGTATTTTCAGCTTGAGCCTGCAGAGTTGCTATTCAAACTTAGTGTTTACCAATGGTTACCACAGAGTAGATCTCAGATATCTTCTGAGTTTTTCTGTGCTTATCTCACATAACTCTTAGCATGAATAAATTATAACTTTCAATGTAGAAACTAGAGTTCAGCTTGAAAGGAAAGTTGGCAATTTATGTAGAAGTTGCTTAATGGTTTCTGTGTTTTCTGATTGGCTCAGGGTATTTCACGTGATTGAACAGGATAATCTTTCTCAGTAGAAATAATTTGCAGAGAGTTTTGCAGAGGCATGTATTTTAGCTGAGCTGTATTATCCAGCTGAGAAAAAAGAACAGCTCTCTTTATTTGAATCTGGTCACCTGTTTGAATATGATCTCCTTTTATTATCTGCTGCAGTTCTCCTGGGTATATTTAATTTATTAATGAAATTAAGTATTTTCATTATCTCCTGATTTTCTTATGGAAAATATTTGTTTTATTGAAAATTGAATTTCCTGCTCATGGAATAGATTGACGAAGGCTGTGTAGTGTGCTTATGAAGGGAAACCCTAAGAACATAAATCTGGAAAAAGCTTAGGGCTTCCTATTCCTCTTCTCTGACTTCAGACAGGGACTGTTTTAGATTGCAGCAAAGTTCATGCTATCATTGCTATTTCAGTTTTGAGGCTACATACTTTTAATTTTTTGGTACCTTGAAACAAAGGTCAAATGCTTCTTCATTTTGATAAGGTTTATCTTGAGATTTCAGAGTTAAAATGTAAAGTAGATTTTCTAGGCATAACATATGCATCCTTGACCCTGTCATGCAATTAAGTCACTTCTTTTTTGCTAAATGATTTTACCTTGTTATGCACTTATGCTTTCCATTTCTGTAATGGCATTATATAAGCAATGGTACAGCAAAGATGTCTAACTGAAGGTTTTTAGTAAGCAGATAGATAGCTCTTTAGGAGGTTTCCTAGCCAATACAGCCTTCTTCTGGGATGCATTAACTCCCATGACTTTTGTGAGAAAATTTGCACCAATATTCTATTTTTGACTCTGGTTTTTGCATAATGTTTTTCCCTAAAGTTGTGCAGAGGTTGCTGTTATCTGATTCTTAAGGACTTCATCTTAGGAATGTGTCTAATTTCAGATCAGTTTGGGCTGTGCTCCTGCCAAGGGGATCTTCACTGAATAGGCCAGACTGTGCCACTTTCCCAACAAGAGAGATTGCTCTTGAAGATCCTTTCCATTTGTGATCAGCTGTGTCCTCTGATTTACTCTTATTACAAGGAAAACAAAGATGGTATATAGCAACTTTTTCATTATGTTGAAGGGTTTTCTTAACCTGGGAGTATTTGTGGGCTTAATATAGGTTCTGGCATGGCAAAGAGTTGTTAGAATCCAATTATTAAAAGACACCTCTGCCCGAATTAAGGTGCAAGTGAGACTATATGTCAAAGTCAATAGTATGGATTTTATTCAACAGTAAATATGAGAGAGAGAGAGAGAGAGAAATATATTGTGTTCTTGTAAAAATGCCCGTAGTAATTGCTTCTTGTTATCAAAGTCCGGTACCAGATAAAGGAATAAAACTCGCAGCTTCTCAGTTTTTCTTGCTGTTTATTAAGCTTTATCACAACTTTAGCATGTCACCCTAACCTGGGTTTAACACACCAAAGTGTGTGCTGCCTTAGAAGTGTGGAATGCCTCAGAAGAAGAAGTGCCACAGAAGTAGTGCCGAAATGGCGACTGCATCTAANATCACCACCACATGGATTCTGACAGTTGCCGCTGGTTCTGCTTCTGGTCTTCTCAGTGGTGAGAGTATTGAAGTTGTGCTTCTAGGGTACTGTTGCTGGTCAGCCTATCTGCTTCAACCTGGAGAAACTGGAGAAAAATGATAAGATTGATTAGACCGTGAAAGAACCCCCATGCTCTCAGTAAGTGTGTGAATGTTTTATGAATGTCTAAATTAAGGTCCAAAGTGGCCTTGAGACACTGTGTGAAAGAAAGTAAATAAAAGCTGAGAGCATGTGGGCTGAAATTATTTGAAGAAGTTGATTGGCTTCACTGTCTAATTGGCAGGAGAGTAGGGTTTAAGCAGCTAGCTTTCTCACGAGGTGGAGCCAGAAACCAGAAACCATGAGATGTGTCAATAAACGGGATCTCTCACTGAGAGAGAGATGGAAAGAGAAAACATGGAAAAACAAGGCAGAAGTTCCCGAAACTAAGCTTGTTGTGCTGAGTTTTCTTTCTGCCAGCAGTATCCCCTTGTCAAAATCTCCTGGACACCAGCGTGATTCCTATAGGTTACCACTTTTACACAGTCCAGGCCCCAGTTTTTCATAGGAGTAGATGGTGTTGTCAAAACTTGAGCTGGCATGTGTATAAGGACCTGCCTCCTTTCCCACAGCTTGCCATGGTGGAATTTTGTCTGCTGTGCTGACTTCAAAGCTTTACCTTTGCTTAAGTCTGGAATTAAAGTTTTCCTTTCTCACAGTTTTCCATGGTAGAAATCTTTGTCCAAGGAGGTTACCCAAATTTGCCTTATCAGGCCTGATTCATGTTGTTGCCATCTGCTCTTATCACAAGTTCCTGTCATGGTGGTTTGTCTTATGGGAATTTCCTTCTTTAACAGTGTTTTGAGACAATTAACTACATTCTTTAAGTCCTGACAGGAGTATATAATATTTATTAGATAATTTTAGCTATATGTTACGTGTTATTAATTATTTGTATATTAACAAGCATAGTGGCTGCTTGACAAAAATATTCAAAAACTGCTTTCTAGAAATGGAGGCCCAAAGATGAATTGGGTTTATTGACATAATTTTGCCTTGTTTCTGCCACATGCTGACTTCCAAGTACAAAAGTATGCTTTCATTTCAGTAGAAACAGTTTGGAGTTTTTTTCTGTATGAGAACAGATGAAAATATTCAAAATATCTCAGTAAATTTATTAATCAAATAGTGCCTTTTATTTCCTGGTGATA
>WEIV01024273.1:185195-244552 GCA_013390005.1 Calyptomena viridis
AAGAAGAAGAACTCAGGGCAACACCCAAAATCCTCCATGTTGTCTTCTTTTATATCTATACTACAAAACCTAAAACTATAAGCTTTACTTCTACAACTAACCAAACCATAAGCCAAATTATTTTTCTGCTGCTCTTGCTTCCATCAGTCTTGGAAGCCCTTCCCAGGAACACAGATCAAAAACTGTATTCTCCTGGGGTCTCTGCGAGGGTCCCAGACCCTCCAGGGCAATCCGAGGTGTAGTCTCGATATCCTGGACTCTGACAGAAATAGGAAGACAGAGAGAGAAAATGAGAGAGAGGTTAAGTGAAAAGATCACCACCACATGGATTCTGACAGTTGCCGCTGGTTCTGCTTCTGGTCTTCTCAGTGGTGAGAGTATTGAAGTTGTGCTTCTAGGGTACTGTTGCTGGTCAGCCTATCTGCTTCAACCTGGAGAAACTGGAGAAAAATGATAAGATTGATTAGACTGTGAAAGAACCCCCATGCTCTCAGTAAGTGTGTGAATGTTTTATGAATGTCTAAATTAAGGTCCAAAGTGGCCTTGAGACACTGTGTGAAAGAAAGTAAATAAAAGCTGAGAGCATGTGGGCTGAAATTATTTGAAGAAGTTGATTGGCTTCACTGTCTAATTGGCAGAAGAGTAGGGTTTAAGCAGCTAGCTTTCTCACGAGGTGGAGCCAGAAACCAGAAACCATGAGATGTGTCAATAAACGGGATCTCTCACTGAGAGAGAGATGGAAAGAGAAAACATGGAAAAACAAGGCAGAAGTTCCCGAAACTAAGCTTGTTGTGCTGAGTTTTCTTTCTGCCAGCAGTATCCCCTTGTCAAAATCTCCTGGACACCAGCGTGATTCCTATAGGTTACCACTTTTACACAGTTCAGGCCCCAGTTTTTCATAGGAGTAGATGGTGTTGTCAAAACTTGAGCTGGCATGTGTATAAGGACCTGCCTCCTTTCCCACAGCTTGCCATGGTGGAATTTTGTCTGCTGTGCTGACTTCAAAGCTTTACCTTTGCTTAAGTCTGGAATTAAAGTTTTCCTTTCTCACGGTTTTCCATGGTAGAAATCTTTGTCCAAGGAGGTTACCCAAATTTGCCTTATCAGGCCTGATTCATGTTGTTGCCATCTGCTCTTATCACAAGTTCCTGTCATGGTGGTTTGTCTTATGGGAATTTCCTTCTTTAACAGTGTTTTGAGACAATTAACTACATTCTTTAAGTCCTGACAGGAGTATATAATATTTATTAGATAATTTTAGCTATATGTTACGTGTTATTAATTATTTGTATATTAACAAGCATAGTGGCTGCTTGACAAAAATATTCAAAAACTGCTTTCTAGAAATGGAGGCCCAAAGATGAATTGGGTTTATTGACATAATTTTGCCTTGTTTCTGCCACATGCTGACTTCCAAGTACAAAAGTATGCTTTCATTTCAGTAGAAACAGTTTGGAGTTTTTTTCTGTATGAGAACAGATGAAAATATTCAAAATATCTCAGTAAATTTATTAATCAAATAGTGCCTTTTATTTCCTGGTGATACATTATGATCTAAATTAGGATCACAATTAAAAATACGTAATTAGTGAAACAATTAAAATTGAAAGCAACAGATGGCTTGTTACTTAAAATTCTGTTTCACAAATCAGACTATGAGTGTTAAAAGACACTAATCACCACACTTTAATGTTGTTTGGCTGTAAAATCTGTTTAAAGTCACAATCTTGTTAACAGTATCTGGAGAAATAGTTATGAATTAAGACAAAACAGGAAAGATACGCATATTTTTTAAATACATATGCAATTACTTCCTTTAGTCTAAACAGCACACACCACACAGAATTATATGGTTTGAAGTGGAGCTGATACTTATGTCATCTCCAGTATTCCACAATCTCCATCAGTTATGAAATGCAGTTTTAAAGAATTGCCTAACAAAACAGTCCTGATGTTGAGTGGAAGATGGCACAAGTGTAACAGAGAAGAAGTAGTGTTATTGCAGTGATGTGGTTGATCCGCCAGCCACTGATCACTTTTCTTCTGAGAGACAGAGACCATCTGTATCTTGGCTAAGTGTGACTTTAAGATAGAAGACCCTAATTTGCTTCCCTGTTCCAACATAAGGTCATACATCCTTCCAATGAAGTGCCATTATTGGCTTTTAAGTGTGCTTGTGTGTATCTCAAGGCTTGCATGAGAACTTCACTTGTAGATGGAAAAAAAGTCCTAATTTAGACAATAAATCTTTATTTTCTAACCAATTTATAATGGATTTTTTTTTGCACAAACTATAATATATAATTGTAAGGATATTTTGCCAGTGGGGATATTTTTTCTAATTTTGTCTGTTTTTATGATCAAATGTCATTAAAACTTACGTTTTCCCCTCCAAATTCATTATGTCCTTTATGTCCACAGTATTACTTACAGGAGCATAAAATTATAAAACAGCAGTATTCACTCTCACAGCAGAAGTTAGGGGCCAGAGAGAAAATATAAAATGAAATGAAAATTGCATAATTGATAAGAATAAGAAAAATAAGCAGTTTTTCTTACTATTTTGTGTTTAAGTTGAACTACTTGGCTGTGTAATTACAGAAACTGGACATAAGTGACAATTTTTTTGTGTTCATAGCCATGAAAAAGAATATTGCAGAGTGTTCAGTAGGAGAAGAGACATCTAAAGTTCCTAAAGGGAGAAAAAACTTCTCTCTCTGTAGATAAATCCAGAATTCATTTCACACTGTCCCTAGTAAAATATTCTGTTCTGACATTGGTGAGGCAGAATTTTTATTATTCCTGTGTGTTTTCTACAAAGCCTCATATTGCAAAACAATGTCAGCAGGTGTGTTACCAGTAGAGAATCATACAGATGTAAACCCAGACTTTGTTTTTTTATAGGTTAAAAGGATGGTGTTAGATGTGGCCTGTTGTGGAATATGAATTTCTATGGAATTTCAGTCAGTAAATGAAAATGAATACATCTATCTTTAAACTTGATTTTTTGTTCTCAAGTTTCAACTCATTAGTTTGACAGTGAAGCAGAAATTAAATTTATTAACCTTCTTTATAATGTGTTCAAAAGTGAATGATCTTTACTGACTTTATAGATAATACCAAAAGCCTGAGGAACTGTTCATTTAAACATACCTCTTACAGGAAAGGATTGGGGAAACTAGATGTCCACTACTGTGTTTTCTTTAAGCTGTAGAGTTCTGTATAAATTTTCAGAACAGTCAAAATCAGAAGCAGAAATTGCTGCATATAAATGATCCTCACTTGAATGGTAATACAGTGAAAAAAGTTTATTAGCAAAATTAGTGCTTTAAAATAATAGACAAAGTATAGTGTAGACATTCATTAAAGCATCAAATATTAAATAAGTATAAAATAGACATTCATTTTACAGCCTGGAGATGTTTGCAGCATTCAGGTGCTAGCCATCACCATGTTATATTTTCCAGTCTGACCTTGATTCTGAGGAATATGCAAACCATTACAAAAAAGGTCTTGTCAGCGTTTGTTAGCACAGCTATCTCAGCAGCACAGGAAAGAAAAGTAAGTCTGAAGTCACTACAGAGAAGGACAAAGTCATCAACTTCAGGTAACTCTTTCCTGGAAATGTTCTGAATGATTCATTTTACAGAGCAGGAGTTTTCTGTAACCAGGAATTTTTGGTTTGCTAGCTAGCAGGGACAAGGCTTTATTTAACAGGTGTAATCTATTGTTCAGTGCTGTACTGTTACTGCTTGTGTTTGTGTTAACTTATGCCAAGGAATGGAGATTGACTGATTTGTTTCCAGTGGCCTAAGACTATAGCCTATTTTAGGGACAGTGTTCTTAGTGAGATGGAAAGGTCTCTGTGAATGTTTCCTGTAGGGTTTTGGCTTTTTTGGATTGGGTGCAAGAGGAGTTGTCTAAGAAAGTAATTTAACTTGAAAACTAGAGATTTTGTTTGTCTGTCCTATTGAAACAAAAAATTACTTTTAGAACAAAATGAAAGCATGTGAGAATGAAGATAATGATCTGGTTAGTCATCTGGGTGGTAAGATACCCAGACTTTTTATTCAGAAGGATATTTATGGATATCTCTACAGCTTTGAATGATTTTAAGAAAGTTAGGATAATCTAAAGGAGATGTACTAAAGTGTTATTTTGGAGACTGGAGGCTAATTGAAAATTGGATCTTTGCATATTTTGCAAGAATTTAATTTTCAGTCTCAAAAATAACTGATTTTGATGAGAACAATATCTGATAATTTTCCGTTTGGTTTTATCCTAAATAATTTTTTTTATTCTTCAGTTTGGATACCAAATTGATAAGATCTACATGCATGTTAACTGTGAGCAGATATTTCTGTAAACAGGGTACAGTCCAAAGTAGGTCTCTGTAGCAGAGGTACTCAAAGGACAAATTTTTAAAGTGACAAATTCTGTATCTGTAAGGGCAAGTCCAAACTTATCAAAAAAGAGGTGAGCTGCAAAAAGATGCCAGATGATATTAGAAGACTAATATATCTAATATACTCCACATACATGAATGGCCCTAAAAGATCAATTATTTATCAGCTTTGCCTTGCAAGTCTATTTATGCACCATTGGACTGAGAGACAGCAGTTCTGTCTCTTATCCCAGATGCATAACTGTTATCAACTTGACATTGAAGCCTTTAAAATAAACCAATAGGTATCTTTAGCCTCTTTGCACATATATTTGCCCTTTGATGTGTTCAGCATCTCAATACTTATTTTCAAGTAAGCTTCTAAAAGTATTTAACATAGAGTTAATTTGTATTCATAGAGGTAAGCTGGTATTTACCATTTATTGCTTTTACTAAAAAGATGTAGAATAGTGTTACTTTGATAAGGGAATGGCAGCATGCCTCAGAAATCATGGATGGTTCAGGTGTCTCTATGTAAGAACACATGCATTTGACCTCATTCAGCCCTCCCTCTGTCCCCCCTCTCTTCTCCCTGAAGACGTAAACAGAAAGATTGTTTCCATGGTAATGTGAAAAATACTAATAAACAGGAAGCTTAGGCAGTTTCTGAACCTAGACATGCTTCCCTTTCCATTTCAAATTACAGATTCAAAATTTTATTTATTTATACAAATTTATGCAAAATTTCCTGTATGCAGATCTGGTTTACATGAGAGAGATCATCCTAGGGTTCTAATTTTTGTTCTTCATCTTTTTCATCAGTGTCACAATCCCTCACTCACTATGTTGGTGTGGATTCCTCTGTTTTCAAGTACATACTATGTAGTATGTCTTCATACTATGCATACAGTGCCCAGCACAGTGGGACATCATTGTTATTTGATGGATACTTCTGCATTACACATAACAAATGATTTTGAGGACATGCATTTTTTTATGCAATCAATTTGCTTTTAGTCTTTTAAATGTCAGCTATTGCTATAGGGATTCAGTGAGACTTGAGAAAATATAGGACAATGCTAATGCAAATAATTCAATAAACTGAATATCTTATTTACATAGATGTCTTCTTCAATCTTTGGTATAATGCATCAGACTCATTACTGCATTCCTGAATGGATGCTTAAAGGAGAAAAACATAAGCTGACAAACCATTGAAACGAACTGGAATACAGTTAATTTTTGATTCTCTTTTCTGTAGTTCTATAGCATAGTTAATGCTTTCTGACTGCCAAGAGAAATTGTCCCTGCTGAGAGTGAAATTGGTGGCAAATGTAGAATACATGATGTATTTTATTTCTTGTTTTCTATCTTTTTTGATGTGCAGCAATAAAGCTGGGTTTATCTGATGCATTTTTGTGATTGTAGGCAATGAAGGCACTAGTGGAGAAATAAATGTAAGCGATTGGAAATGCTTTGTTTACCTCGTTTATGAAGATGTATTTCAAAATCATGGTTCTTAAATATTAAAAAAATAATTTTTACATGCTAAGGAAATATGCATTTGTAAAGTACATAAACCCACAGCAAATAAACTATGCTTAATTTAAAGTGTACCTGTCATGGAAACAGGGTCAATTTGTGCTGCTCCCCCAAACCCTGAAATGGACCTGGGAACTTTTAAAGCAACATTGATCTTTGGCTCTTTTAAAGTGGTGTAACTGCCAGACACTTCCACTCTTCTGGTGTCTAGCTTGAATGCTGTCATAAAGCTGGGTTTGACAAGGTTGCTCAGCATTTTCTGAAAGTGAGATTCACTTAAATACTCCCCAAAAGCTCACTGAATTGCTCAAAATGACTAGTCAGTTCTTAAATGTAATGGCCTTGGCCTTGCACTTTAATTGAAGTTAGGCCAAATACCAGTAGGAAGAGAATGAAATTTTGCTGAACAAATTATTTTGACTGCTTTGCCAGTTCATCCTTCAGTCTACCACAGGAGAATGATGTAAAACTATTGAAGCTTGAGGCTTTTTCATTTGGAAATAGGTTTGAGTACTTTATGTAAACATCTATGCACTTCATGCATGGTAGGAAAGAATTCCCTTCAACAAGATTCAAGAAGCCTAGGAAAAGTATAAAAAAAGAAAAAGAACTCAAATTTCATGTAAAGCATAGCAGAGAGGTGATTAGCAACAGCAATTAAAAAAGTTTTTTACTTTAAATAGTCAGTGCAATGGGTGTTTCCAAGACTATCCTTGACAGGGAGAGGAAAAAAATGGACCCAAAACACTGAAAAAACAAACCCAAACCAACAAGAAGGTAAATACCTTGCAAGAGGTGAAAAACTGACACTGCTGTAACTTCTCAGCTGAATGTAATTCTGAGAAAATTAATCCTCTTTAGATCTTGTGTTTTTTATAAAGCTTACAATAGCAGGAAGGAAAAAAAGTTAAAAAATTACTAAGCATTAAAAATACAAACTCCACATGAAACTGTATAATAGTAGCAGCAGATATTTTATTTCTGGTCAACAGTCATTTCTGATCTCTTGTCTTCCTTACTATCCGTACCTTTTACAGGTAATTTACACTTTAATAGTTCTTCCTCTCTTTAAATGGGAAACATTAGCATTTTTTCTCATGAACAGCTAAAATTGCTGTTAGAGGATAGATTTTTGTAATGGTTACTTTACAGATCCTCTTTTGTTTTTACTTAGCTGAACAGCGTACAGCCCTTTATGCACCTGTCTTGTGAGGTTGTGTTTTGAAAGGTATTTTCCTCTTTAATTTCCTCTCATTCCCACCATTTCCATTTAAATCCCATCCTTATTTCAGTTTTCTCATGGAAAATACGATATTAAAAATTAGTTCCAGTCTTGTCTCAGCATTCCCCAGGAGCAATATCCACAGATGTCAAAGTGTAAGAGGAAAGAGTTTTCGCAGACATTATATTTCTCCAATGAATGAAATAAAGGGAATAATGTCTTCTATCTGCTCCACACTAATCTCAAGACCTCTTTGACTCCAGATACTGTGTTCTGATTGCTATGTAACACTTTCTGACTTTATTCTCATGCTTTTGAGACTTATGTGAAACATAAATTGCTAGGTTTACTCCTGTGGTATTTATATGAATGTGTACTTTTTTCCTTGTCTTGGGAGTACATAACATTAATTACTTTTTAGGAATGTTGTGTTTGTCTCTCATCAGCACCAACTTTCTCAGTGTACACATTCAACTAATTTGAAAAGCAAACCTGAATATATTAAAGAAAACGAGCCTCCCTGCTCACAAATTATGACTTTGTGATGTAAAACAAAAAGTTTCAAGAAGGAGATAACTAATTTTTAAGCACTTTGTATTTTTCTTACATTTTAATTGCATGTCACCACATACATATATGGGCAGAGGTATTACCACTATAAAATGGAGGCAAGTACACAGTACTATGCTTTATAAGATTGGTAACTGCTTAATCTGTTATGGGAATACCAGAATGTATATCCAGAACAGCTTGTGCAAATTATGGAGCAGAGGACTTTATGACAGCTCAGAGAATAGGAAGAAGTGGTGACCAGATCTTTCCATACAATAGTAGCCAAAGCTGGTTTTCGGTATATGCATGCATCGATACAATGACAAGTGCAATAAGAAAAGGTTGCATGGGTAGGAGTAAAGATGTGAGAGAAAGTGCACTCTTGGAGCACTTTTAAAGCACTTGAGTAAAGTGATAGGCACACTCTTTGCTTGGTTAAAAACTGACTAGGTTGCTGGACGCAGAGTGGTGGTGAATGATGCTACATCCAGTTGGAGGCCTAGGTGTTCCCCAAGTGTTCTCCAGGGCTCAGTGTTGGGGCCGGTTCTGTTTAATATGTTCATTGATGATCTGTATGAGGGGATCAAATGAACCTTCAGTTCACAAATGAAAGTTGGGCAAGAGTGTTGATCCACTGGAGGATAGGAAGGCTCTGCAGAGGGAGCTAAACTGGCTGGATTGCAGAACAAGTCCACTGTTATGAGGTTCAGCAAGGTGGAGTGCCAGGTCTTGCATCTGAGTCACAACAATCCCATGCAGCGCTACAGGTTTGGGGAAAAGTGGCTGGAAAGCTGCCCAGCAGAAAAGACCCAGGGGTGCTGGTTGACATTCAGCTGAACATGAGTCACAAGTGTGCCCAGATGGTCAAGAACACCAGTGGGAAGTGATTATCCCTTGGTACTTGGCACTGGTGAGGCTGCACCTCACGTACTGTGTCCAGTTCTGGGCCTCACACTTCAAAAAAGACATTGAGATGCTGCATTGTTCAGAGAAGGGCAAAGGGACTGGTAAAGGGTCTAGAGAGTAAGTCCTATGAGGAGTAACTGAGGGAGCCGGGGTTGGTTCACCTGGAGAAAAGGATGCTCAGGGGAGACCTTATTTTTCCGTGCAACTACCATTCTGGCAGGCACTGTTAGCTACTATCTTTCTGACTTCTAAAAGAATAGCTGAGTCTTCTGTTCCCCAGAGCTCTGAGACAAAAGTGTTAAACCTGAAACCAACCAAAACTAATTGCCGATAGGGAGTTTTTTATCTTCTGAATAATTTGATGAGGTCCACATATGAAATTCTGTTTCTTTTTCATTTTATTGTATCTGATTTGGAGGTAAACAGCTGTCACAAAGTGGGAGTGGGAGGAAAACATAACAATAATTTAAGTTTTAAAGAAAGTAGCATATATTAAGGCAACAGGATACTCATGACTTTGTTTTCAGTGGTTGCTACCATTTATGGCAAAATTTACTGTTACAAAAAGATATATTTTATAACAAAAATGTAAAAACATAAAAGATTAATAACATAAAAGTTCTACAGGCTGACATACAGCATTTATGAGATAAATAAATTTTAAAAGTCATATTTGGGTGTTTGGAGTGTAGGTGTCAGTGTCTCTACAGCTGCGTTATTCAACTGAATCAGCCTTGTTGTTTTGAGCTCTTATAGTCACAATGGCAGCTTGGATGAAATTTAGGATTGGATTTTTAACAGTTACACAACCATGGACTTGAAAGTATGGACTCGAAAGGAATGATTGAGCTAATCTGCATTTTGAATGAAAATAATCAGCTTGTTTAAACTATGTAGATACCTCAGTTCTAACCCTGCACCCAGTTGATGTGACTAACAGGGCACACACAAGATATTAATTGTGGACACATTTACCATGAAGGATGTAATCTTTGATGCTTTGAGAATTTTTTTTTAAACAGTTGTATAGGCAAGGTCTTCAAAAACATGCAAGTTGTTTATTTTCATTGTAGTGTATAATAATTTTAATATTATTATAAGTGAGAGATTCTCGATTGCAGTCTATTTCCATTACATCTTTTAAATCTGTATTCAGGCTCTGTTTAGGGTGAATATTTATCTCTGTAATATATGTAGTGTAGTGAAAATGAAATAAAAATATTGCCAAATTGTTTTAATATATTTAATTTTATTTAGATGTTTGAGACTATGCTTTCATAATGGTTTCCACTCTATTAAAAAATGTCTTTAAAGGAGCTATACTTCATTACAAAGATATTGTATAGAGTGATTAGAAGTACAAATAAATTTAATGTTAATTCACATTGATATGAGTTAAAGACAAAGTTTCAGGGCAGGAATACAAAATAATTTGTTGGTTTTTTGAATTTTTTTTCATATTCAATCAGTTTGAGGATAATTAATTGATAGGGATATAGTTCCTTATATCAACTACTAAAGATATACAGCATGTCTAATATAGGACAACCTTAAGATTTCTGTGTTGGTTTTCTTTAGATTTTTTTTAAGGCAAATTCTTTAATTGCTTGGGCTAGGAACCAAGTAGTAATGCATCATACCTTTAATGAATAATATTAGGTATGTTAAAAACTTCTGAAATGCTTGGTTTGTTTCAGGATCCCACAAATCACATGCATCCTGAGATCTTGATCTAAGTGGTCTGATAAGTTTTCTCAAATATGCCTGTTGAATGGTACAATTGGATATTAAAAACGTTTCCTTTTTGATGCTCTGACTCCAGCTTTTAAATCTGTGAATAACAGGACTCATTTTATCTAGTTCCACTGTCAGTGACTGTAATAAGTGACCATGCTGCATGTAGTTGGTAGGGATGAGTTGGTAGGGAAATGAGAGTGGGGCTGAGGAATCTAGTGCTGTATCATCTCTGAAATTTCCCCAACCTATATGAAATTCAAGCCAATATAAGTATTAAAATAGCATCAGTCCCACTTATAGGCAATAAATAATGTTGTATTTTAACAAAACCTCTTCTCATCATGTAATTTTCTCTGTCATATATTGGTAATTAAAGACTAAGGGAGAGAGCTCCCTTGAGGTAATGCATGGGTTTAATCTCAATTTGAAAAGATTTGTATTGGATGTCCCTTGGCCTTTCCACATTTAAAATGTTTTATAAAGTTGCTTATGCTTGCAGGGGCCTTGACAGGCTGGTTTTTTTGTCCTGTGTTCAAGTACATAGGTATTGCTGCTCTGAACTGTGATGGCCCAATTATCCTTTAATTGTTTATAGGGAGAAGTTGTCTCTTCTTTCAAACAAATATTCCATATACGACAAAAGAAATGGAACCACAACAGTTAAGTTCTTTACAAATTCACAGTAAGTTGTAATATAAAGTACATGACTCTTGGAAGAACAGAAACTTTAATTCGAACAATGTTATACAAAGAACAAACCCCATTTTTTACAAAATACCAAGCTGTTATGGTGAACACAGAAAGTTAAGCCAAGTGCTAGATAAGTTTCAAACAAAGAAATGATAAATGACTATAATATGAAAGCGGGAGAGCTAAGATAAGAAAAACAAAAGGGATGGACTTGGTGGACAAAGTAACTTTTTCTATTTTGTAAGATATATAAGAATAAATATCTCCCAGGAAGAGAACTGAACATTGGTGCAAAATATGAAATTAAGATCTCTTGGTGGACTACTTCTAGAAATTTGATGTCACCCTCAAAATTTTATATACCTTTTGTATTCTAATCTATACTACAGATTATAAGTGAAATGACAGATAATAAATTTAAATAACACTTGAATGGGACAACAATATTTCTGGTCCATTGATCCTGGCTCTGCAATGCTTATACAGCTTTTAGCTTGGCAAATGTCTCTCTAACATGAAAACTGGCTTTCTTAAGACTGTCACAAACTCATTAACGCAGTGGATAAAACATAGTTTATTGATTAATTTATTTTACTGATGTATTTATTAAATAACTTAATTTTTTTCTGGTCAACTGGAAGTCTTCTCCTCTCTGAAATATAATTTCTACTGGGAATAATAAGGATTCTTTAGCAGGTAACACTAGTGTAACTAATTTTGCTTTACAGTGCTTTGCACTTTGACATTCACTTAAATTAGCTTTGAATATCTGTTGCCTGATTAGATAGTAATTTTAATCTACTTTGCTACCTGCTATTTTGCACAAATAACTGAATAACAATAGTTCAGTGTAAACAAAAGGTACATAAAGGGAGGAATTGTCTAATGGAAATAGCAGCACTCAGCATCTCAGTGATGTATGTGCCTGAATGCAAGAAGAATATCGTTAAGGTGAAACATACTTGTGTAAGGTTTTATTAGTCGTGGCAGTGACAGTTCTGCCCCACAAAGGAAATTTTAAGAAAATTATCTTTATAATTCTGTCTTTGATCTTCTTATTTTTAATCTAGTATTCTGTATTCTCTTGCTCTGAAGGAGAATGCATGTGTGAAATCTGAAATTAGGTGCTTTAACAGGCTTTGAATTACAGTCCTCTTGAAAATCCATTATGTGTGCATGCACGTGTGTGTGTGTGATAACATTTGGCTGACCAAATCTTATGGATATATGAGTTATACCTGATAATGGATTTGCAGTTAAATTTTTAGAGTAGCATTTGTATATGTTAGCTCTGCTTTTAGTTAAAATGAAAAGAACCAATGTATTACCATCTTGAATTACATCACCACAGTTTTTTATGGAAAATAATGGTGCCAACTGACCTGCTGAGAACAGTGACCTGCTGTGTATGAGAGTTTATTCTAATATTTTCATCAATAGCCTAATTTAAGCTAAACAGTCATGGCATGTCATTACAATTACTTAAACTGCAATCTATAGTATTATTGAATAGATACGAGTATATTTTTGAGTCTGATACGTTCACAGCCTGGAGAAGTTTAATAAGTGTTGCAATCCATGAGTAACATGTAGTGTTTCTTCCCTAAGTGCAACTTTATGGATTACAATAAATTAAACTTAAAATTTATGCTTTATTGCATATGACATCCTAACTTGACTAATTTTCTTAGGGGATAGTGTATAAACTAGACAAAAACTCAGGAAAATTTAAAAACAGCATTGTAAATGCCACAACCAGCACTCTGAATTTTGTAATTACTCACCATTTGACCCAATAATTTCATAACTTCAGAGATGCAAAATTTACCCTGTAGTTGGTGTGGATGCTGTTATTAGTTATGTGAAATTATTTGTGCTAAAATACTGAACAGAAGAGAGTGATTAATTTTAGATGCTTTTTGTCCTCATGTAATAATTCTGCTAATAGTTAACTTCTTCAAAGCATTGTAGACAACCTACAGCACAGATTTTAGCAGAGGAATAAGTCTTGTGAAACATATCCACCACAATTTACTTTTAATTTACTGAATTTGGTGACTTAGTCTGAGACTCAAAGTCATGTAAGACAGAGTGCATCTTGAGTCATTCTCATTTTGATAAGAAACTATCTGACATTTTGAGAAATTACCTACTCTGTAATCAGAATCACAATATAAGAAGGCTCTGCGATATAAAATTGTTTTCTTATTCAAACTGGAATCTTGTTCATAAACTATTAACTGAGTTGTGAATTTCAGCTGATAAAGTCAAGCTGAGTTTTGTTCATTAACTTGTCTTGAGGCATTGTAGAGAACCATATTGTCAGGATATTCAGGTACACAGAATGTGAATTCTCTTGGGAAAATGTGAATAAAATTAATAATGTTATTATCCCTATAAGAACTGGTTTCCAAGAGTGATTCAGACATTTGATTTTCTTAGAAAGTGGTATTTAATATTGATGTTTAATTGGAAAAAACATATTACAGTAAAATATTGTTACAGCATATCTGTGCTAATCAGTCAATGTAAACAAAGAGCATATTAGTGAGTTTGCAGAAAAGTGAAAGAAAATTCGGTGTCTGGTATAAAATTGAAACCTGAACTTTCATCTATTTGATGCAGCCTAAGTAATTCCCTCCCAACTTCAGCAAAATCAGCTGCTTGTTTCCTCAAATATCTTGATAATGTAAAAAGTTTGCATAATCCAATGCACTGGCCACATTACAGATTTGAAGGCCAGGGCAACACTCAGCTGTCTGGACACTGGGAAGTATTGAAAGATGCTGCATAACAACAAAGGTGCAGCTGCTCTTTTGGCTTCCTGGAGGTGGTTGGAAGGATATAATTGGGAGGATAAGACAATACTCTCTCCCCAGGAGATTAATTGGATCTCTGTACTCGATGGCAGTCACTCTGTGTTCATTCCTGATCTTCACAACCCTTTTAGACATGTCATACTTCTGATTCTTTTGAAAGAATCCTTTTGCGTTAAAGAAATGTGAGAAATTTGTCTTTATTGTTCACTCTTCCTTAGGCACATTTGCACTGGGGAATTGCTCTTTTATGTATACAGATTCTTTATGTCAATTTCATATTATGCTAAAACTCTCTAACGTCTTTCTATTTTTTAAAAATCCATGTCATGATGTGAAACATTAGCAGACTGTTGTAGTTGTGAGCAAAGTCATCAGAGGAATTTTGGCGATGAACAAATTATTCAAAAGAGTAATTTTTAGTAATATATTTATTCTAACCACTTACTTAAGTGTTAACTTCAGCATTATTAAACTATTTTAACTGATGAGGTTCTTCTAGAAGTGGTACAAAGCTTGCAAAGCTGTATTAGCTGATTGAAGGAGTCAATCTTCCATCAGAATTTTGCTGATTTGACAGGAAATAATACTGAATGGGTAGTGTAAGCAAGACAATCTATGACTGAGAAGGACAATTACACAATTTATATGACCCAAATAAAAGAAATGTGATGGCTCCCTGAAGTGGAAAATTACTTTAGAGTCAGTGTGTGAACTTCACTTGTTACACACATGTAACCAATCTGGTTTTGGAAGATCTAGTCTGACTGGAATATCTGTTAAGAAATGTTTGTTATTTATAATACCTAACAAAATGAAAATATTTTCAAAGACATCAAAGGAAAGCTTGATTTTTATATTATGTCTTTCTTTTAAATGTAGCTTAAATTGTCTCTTACAGCTTTTTTATACCTCTGAAGGATGGAAAAATACTTGGTTTGATGTATTCAGTCTTCATGTGTTTTTATTTAACCTTTGTATTTTCTCCAATATCAAGTAAATTTTAAACAATGGTTTAAACGCATTTACTGACACATCTTTTAGTTTGTTTTTTTTCAGTACAACCTTGTTATCCTTGCATTTTACAAGTAGCTCTAGGTAAAGCATAGAACTGAAAAGCATGCTGTGGCACTCTAGACAGGTTGAATGTCCTGCAGTTTATATACAGGGCAACACAATGGTTTAGTGTGCAATTCATACATATTTTTTCTGGGTCTCCCTGGAATCAGCACTGCAGAATTAGTTAATGTCCCTAATTTTGACTCAGCTGTTACCCAATTACACATTCAAAACCATAATATTCCTTTTAAAATAATGCATTGATTATATTTGACATACGCTGGTGTTGTAGATGCTAATAAAACTGCTGTTGTGCTCAAGCATTACGTGTAGGTTGTTAAACAAGACCACTGAACAAGAAAAAAAGAGCTTGTGTAGTTTCCATAGGCTTTGGATCAGTGTGGAAATCCACACAGTAACATGAAAAGATATCAAGCTCAACTAGAAATTGCATTTAACACTTTTACACTTGACTTCACAGTATTTGTCTGAAAACTTTTAATTATAACTGCTGCTGTGATGTTGCCTGAGGCTTTTAAAATATTGCTTACTTTGGAAGAAACCTGAAATTTACACAGGATAAAGTAAGGGGAAAACAAATAGTTCTCCTTTCCTTTGTTCCTTCAGTTCTGCACAAATTGTCTAACCAACAACCCATCATTTGTCCTTGGTGTTTAGATTTTAAGAAAAAGAACAGTTGCAGACCATTAGGAAAACTCATTAATTAGGGTTTCAGAAAATAGTCCAATGTACTCCTGCAGTTGACGAAGTAAGGAACTAGTTTCTATTTTCAATTATCTGAACAGTCCTTGTTCCCATAACAATGTCAGTTCACTAAATGAATTGCAGAGCCAACTGCTATGTTAATAAGGAAGTATTATATAGTAAACGGGTCAGGAAAAAGTGTCTCTAAATGGGGGATTGAAACTCTATTATGTCATGAACTCCTTCAAGCTCCTACTTGCTGCAGAATATATCAGCAATAAATAAGGTTGGATGATGTCATTATTTTGTTCCCTTTCTGTCATGCACTGTTGGAGACTTTTGGTTTATGTTACCAGTGTTTTGAAATGATAGCAGATGATTATCTTTACAGCGCATCCTAAACCATGTGTTACTGAATATTTTAAAATTTCTGTTCTAATATATTCCTATCACTGCCATTATGGTTGCAAAGATCTTAGCGTCTCTTCAGTTAATTGTGGAAGCTGAATGATGTTGTCTAACTTCCAATGATGCAGAAGAAAATATGCACTTGCATGCTGCTATTATTCAACTTGAATTTGCCATCTGAACACTAAAAAGTCTTCAGTTCACAGCATATTTTACACAAAAATTTAAACAATGTGCTAAACTGTGACATTCAGGACAAAAAATTATATAAGCAGGTTGCTGAGCTTTTTATTGGTAATGCACTGGGCACTCTGAGGCTATAAAGTGATACAATACTATAACTAACCCTCTTATAGTGTCAAAAAGAATTTTTTTTCTTAGTCTTTGAAGTGACTTCTTGATCCATTGATGAACTCTTGATTTACTGTGTGTTGTGAAGGGAGCATGCCAAGAAGGCTTTTCTACCTTGTAGCATTAGCCACCTGTGTCAGTTTTCATCCTATTCTCTCTGTGCACTGAAGGACTCAAAAGTAACTTTCAGATGTAATCTATTATACTTGTGATGATTTCTGACAGTCAGGCTCTATCAAAACTGTGTGAGAAAACAAAATCCTTCTGTAAGATCTGGGTCATCTCTAGGATAAATTTAAAGGATGTGGTAAATCTTACTCTCCTTTTGGTCAAATCCAGACCTTACTAATTTTACTTTTGAACTACTGATCTCACAAACCAGCACTTCCTGGACACCATCTCAATGTTGCATATGAAATCTTACTTTCCTCATTTTTGACAGTGACTTGCCAGTAGGTGCTACCTTTGTTTAGATCAGAACACAGAAATAATTATTTTTGTGTTCATAAAAAGAATACCTGAGGAAGTGGCTGTGTGTATATTAAGATACAAATACCTAGAGCATTTGTATTGTCTGAGAGTAAAAGTTGATTTTATGCAGTTCAAATATGGTTTTGTTTATTTCATTCTGCTTGAAAAATAATGAGTGAATCATCATTTCTGGATAGCAAACATTGTTTATGTTTTGATAGAATAATTTTCAGGGATTAAACATAAGCAGTAAAATGAAAACGATGCTTTAGAAGTTAGCTACAAATCCATGAAACTTACTTCCTAATTTTTTTAATTTTATTTTTTAGGAGCATTAGCCCACCTTTTTGTTTTGTTGTGGTTTAACCCCAGCTGGCAGCTAAGGCTCACACAGCTGCTCACTCTCTCCCCTCAGTGGGAATGGGGAGAGAACTGGAAGAATAAAAGAGAAAACTCTTGGGTTGGGATAAAGACAGTTAATAGGTAAAGTGAAATATTTCACTTAAGTGAAGCAAAACAAGGAATTATTCACCACTTCCCTGGAAGCAGATGTTCAGCCATCTCCAGAAAAGCAGGGCTCCATCACATGTAACAGTGACTTGGGAAAACATATGCCATCAGTTTGAACATCCCACACCTTCCTACTTCTTCCCCCAACTTTATATACTGAGCATGATGACATATGGTGTGGAATATCCCTTGGGGGGTATTTCATATATACATATATATATACACATATGGATATAAAATAGGTGTCAACTGTCCTGACTGTCCCCTCCTAGCTCCTTGTGCACCCTCAGCCTCCTCATTGGTGGAAAGGGTGAGAAGCAGAAAAGTTCTTGTGTCTGTGTGAGCCCTGCTCAGCAATAATGAAAACATGCCTGTGTTATCAAAACTATTTCTAGTACAAACCCAAAACACAGCCCCATACCACCTACTTTGAAGAAAATGAATTCTACTCCAACCAAAACCAGCACAAGGTTTTACACCTGAACAAAGTTTTGACTGCCAGTACAAAGGCAAGAGCTCTTTGAGGCATTGTGCTACTGTGTTTGGCTTGTACATAACGTGCATTTTTTTAGTTTTTGTGAGACACTTTGTTAGGTTTTGTGAGATAGTAGTAAGGTGTTCTAGCTGACTCTGACACCTTCAGAAGACACCTTCATGCTTTTGAATAATGTAAACTATTTTTGAGTTGAGTAAACTCAACTGGTGTGCTTTGGTATGGTAAAGGAAGATAATGCAGGTACTCCCAAAACACCAGACAGTGGAAGGACTTAGGAAAATGTAATTTTCAAAGGTGAGAATGCTAACTTAATGGCTGTACACCAGGCATGAAAAAAGGCAGAACTTTTTCCTTTCTGAGCCTTCTTAACAGCTTGGTTGCCCTCCCCTCCTTGTGAGGGCTCCAAGGTTGTCTGTGAAAAAGTTATCTTTTCAGGGAGTTAACTGCTCTGCAAGGCTGAAGAGGGAGAGAAATCCAAGTTTAAGTCTCTCAGCTACCAAAGGTCTCTTGAACAAAAAGAGAAATACTTAAATCAGCCTATCCCTCACCATCTCTTGCGCAAGGTCCACTCAATCCTCCTACAGGTATGCTGAGCGATTTTGTACTATTCCCCCTATTCTTTACTGTCTCAGCTGTGACTCAAAAGACATGTTCAACTCAAAATTTCCTCTTTGTGTAACAGAGAGTAATTTTGAGATGTTATTCTCTTCTGAAGCAGTTTGCGACTCTTTTCCATCATCTGTTAGAGATGGGATTTGTAAATCTTAAAGATATTCTGCATAGCTCACCATCTTGGAAATGTGTTTGTAGAGAAGATAAAGGTTGTAATGACACTTTTTCTCATGATATAGCTGTATATTAATTTGAGCTGTGGATTGTGATAGTTTCAAGTAATTTGGTTTAACTGATTGCTACTGCATTTTCAAAAATCATTACTAGAGTTATAGAACAGTACTAATTTTCCTAAATGTACTTCACTACTGAAGCAAAAGTAAAAAAGGAAAGAAAGAATTCCCCCAAGCAATTATGGAAGTGCAGTGTACAAAGTGTACCTTAAGGATCTAGAGACCAAGGAGATATTTTATATCCTAAATAAATTATTATGAAAATTCTCCTATATGTAAGTTGTGTGCAGATCTGATCTGATTCACATGTACAGTTATTGTACAGACACTGAAAGGTTATCTGTGTATGCTAACAAAATGTCTACTACAGTTGTTTTCTATTTTACGCCGGGAGAAGTAGCTGCCAGGTTGGCAGAATTTCTGAAGTAATTTACACCATGTGTAAATTGTGCATATTTTATGAAGGGTAATGAAGTCATCTTCTTGATCCAGAATCAGCTGCAGCTTTTCACTTTTATTCTTTGTTATAATCCCAATAATCACTTTATGGAAAGAAGTTGCTTCAAAAGAATGATGTAAGTTAGCCATGGTTAATTTCTTACCTAAGTGTTTTTTTCCCTTTAGACAACAAAGAGCCCTGAACTGTCTCTAAAAGGAAATTATCTGAGTCACACTTTCTGCCAGCTTCCAGTTTATAATCAGAAAGACTTGCATTTAATATAATACTATGCCCAAATACCGTCTCCTCAGTGATGGACAGCAGTAATGCATCATACTGCTGTAATACATCAAGGTTTTCCTCACTTTGACGATAAAATCATAGAATGGCCTGGGTTGGAAGGGATCCAAAGGATTGTTCCAACTTCTCTGCTATGGACAGAGACACCTTTTCTTAGGCCAGGTTGATCAGAACAACATCCAATCTGGCCTTACATATGTACAGGAATGAGGAATCCACTTCTCTGGACAACCTATTCCAATGCCTCGTTACCATCACAGGAAAGAATTTTATTCTTATATCCAATCTAAAACTATTCTCTTTCATTTTGAAGCCATTCCCCATTGTCCTGTCACCACCTACCCTTGTAAATAGTTCTTTCCACACTTCTTGTAGGTTTCCTGCAGATACTGGAAGGCTGCAATCAAGTAATCCTGAAGCCTTCTCTTTTACAGGCTGAACAGTCCCAAATTCTCTTAGCCTTTCCTCATGAGAGAGGTGCTCCATCTTTCTAATCATCTTGGTGGCCCTCCTCCGGACTCACTCCAAGAGGCCCATGTGCTTTCTCTGTTGGGGGCTCCAGAGCCGGATGCAGCATTCCAGGTGGGATTTTATGAGAGCAGAGTAGAGGGGAAGAACCACCTCCCTCAACCTGCCGGCCGCACTGCTTTGGATGCAGCCCAGGACACAGTTGGCTTTCTGGGCTTCAAGTGCATGTTGCCAGCTCACGTCCAGCCTCTCATCCACCAGCACCCCCAAGTCTTTCTGGGCAGGGCTGCTCTTTATCTGTTCATCCCCCAGTCTGTACTGATACAGGGGGTTATCCCAACCCAGATGCAGCACCTTGCACTTAGTCTTGTTATACTGCATGAGATTCCCACATGCCTACTTCTTGAGCTTGTCACTTTTCCTTCAGGAGTGTCAACCAGACCACTCAGCTTGGTGGCATCTGCAAATTTTCTGAGGATGCACTCGATCCTTTTGTCTATGTTGTGATGATGTCCTATAACCACCTACTCCTTTATTAATACAGCAATTTTCTGTTAATTTCTGTCTGCCACAGAGCTGACTGCTGCAGTGGGTTGTGCCAGTCCATATTTTTTCAGATACTTTGTTCTAGCATACTCTGTATGCTACTGAGAAAGCTGTAGTTACCTTAAAGTGAGCATATTGTACCTTTTATACTTTCTTCTCTGCTCTTACAGCAATCATAACTGGATAATTGCTGCTCCTTAGACACAGTGTTGTAAGATATGTAATCACATCAAATCTGTCGAGTGATTCTGTAATTATGTTTCAATTATTGTCTTTGTTGAGATGTCATATGAATATGCATAATCTTGCTTTCCTTGATTAGCTTTTTGACAAATGTTGTTTTATAATCAATAGCTAAAATGAGAAGAATTGAAAAGTTCTAAAAGGCGATGGACAATACATTCTTCTTTTGAAAGTCAGTATTCCAGTGGGGTAGTAGGGGAAAATGAGATTACAAGTTTGTATCCCGTGCAACTAAAGAAGCAAAAATATATGATAGGAAAAGGAAGTTAAAACCCGCACTTGCTAAAGTCATCTATCGTCACAGCATAGTTTCTCAGAAAATAAAATAATGGTAGATAAAAACCCTAAACAAAACCAACATAACTGTGTATTAGGAAAAGTGAGAAGAGGAGAGAAAGAACTAATTCCTCATAACTCATCTCTGAGTCTCTGTCTGAAGCCTGACTCTGGATTTTATAAAGTTCTTCAGTTGTTTAGAAGTTCCTGAATAAGACATTTCCTCTTTCCATACTGCTGAATTGTTCAGTCTGAAGTCTGTCAGAAATAACAACTGAAAACACGTTTTCTGACAGGCTTTGGTTTTCTGTTTCCATTGGTTTTGTGCTAAACTACCTCTGCTGACACAAGGAACCTGAATTAGAAATAGTAAGGTAGTATTTTAGGACAGTGTTAAGGTGAGAAGAGATAGACTTAAGTTGCATGACTCAGTGATCCTGGGTTTAAAATTCAGTGTGCTGTAGTATAATAATATTACCTAATAGCAAATGAAATTGATGGTGCCTGGAACACCCTCTCTATATATACATAGATAAAATATCTATGCATTTGCATTTTAGTTTGCACGTTACTGAAGTATTCCTTTTTGCTCTCTGTACAAGAAAAGGAAAAGAAAAATAAAATGTCTTCAAGCAATAGTGGCACTTTTAATTGGCTTTAAATTCATTCGTAGAAACATTTTTATAGTTACATGACAATGTTCCTGTATATGCCTGTATTCCTCACCCTTTGCTCAGTAAGTGAGACTGTGATTTGCATCCAGTTAAACTTGGTCTCTAATACCTGTAGATGCTAGATCTTTGCTAAATCTTTGAAATTAATATATATTTAAACAATCTTATGCAACTCATCCACTTTGAGAACTTATAAAGTTTTTAACAGTGAGGAGAAAAGAGGAAATGGATTCCTACTGTGATAACTATCAACCTTCTTTGTTTTTTCACTCACTGAAGATCACATTATATTTCTTGTATTTCCTACTTAAGTTTTCTAGTGAACATGGAATACAAGATTTAATTTGTCTTCTGAGCCTTGTTTCTATGCATAAATTTCTCATCAGCTGCTTATGGTTCTGCTGCTTTCCTCATTGATCTCTTCCACTTCAAGTATTTAAATAATCTTATATTGTTTCCATTCACTTCCAGAACAATACTGCACTCACTGACAGTTTTATGTTCCTAATGAGATTTTAGAACATTTCTGCTTGGCTTCATCCTTGTCTCTTTAAATTATATATACTCAGTCTGTGGTTTACTGACTTCTGTGTAACAGAAAATATACTGTATCCTGGTAGGACTTTAGTGCTTACAACATCTAATTGATCTTAAATACTTTCTTGCTTTTAAATAGCTAGATGCCTCTTGAAACTGAACATATATTCCATATATTAACATATAAGTTAAACCCTCTATTTTCTGCAAAATCCATATTAGTAATTTAATTATCTTGACCAATTTTTTAATAGAAGTCAATCTTTCTGATATTTCCTCTCAGAATTTCTAGTGTTCTGATTTCCCCCTGCCTCAAATAATAGATGTATTTCTTCAGCTATGAAACTTAGCACTGTTTCTGAGTTCCAGTAGCTGGAAAATGAAAGTCAGTTAATGGACAGTATAAAAATACTAAGCTCATGTACTGTTACAATAAATGTTGCATTGCAGAACAGTTATCTGCAAGCCAGTGAGGTATTAAAATCATATTTAATGGTAAGTAATCAGATCACATGGATCAGATCAGATCACTATTGTCAGGGTATCACACACAGCTTCTGAAAGCTGTGCAGTTTTAACCTTGAACTTGAAGGCAGAAAGATAAATAGCTGTTCTGCTTTACCTCTTTTGTTCAAAAACAGAAACGTTGAAAGAAAGCTTCATTAAATTTCTTCATCATACAGATGATTAACGATGATAAAACCTGAAGCTATTTTCTAATAAATGGAGTGCACTTACATGGTCTCAACAGTAATCTTTACACTGCTTTTAGGGATTTTATTCTCCCCCTTAACTTAATGTCCATAAACTTCCTTATTTTCCATTTTTTCAATTTAATGCACTTGGTCATTCTTTGTTCCTAGAATCTGCTGCATATAAAATTTTGTGATCAGTGTTAAAAAGCTGGCAATTTTGAAAAAGATTTGAAAGTCCTATGAGATTTGTCTTAACTGTATCTCAAACATCATGTAGTTCCAAGTTGAGACTCGTTAACCAGTCCTCAATAACATTTACAAGTTTTATCTCTATATTATGGTGTTCTGACTTGATATTTGTCCAGATTAACAGAACAGTGAAAATCACCAGGTAGAAATTATTTGCCCCCTTTGCTGCCTCACTGATTTCTCTAAGCATATTGCATATAGCGTGTGTGTGTGTGTGTGTGCGCGCGCACACATGGCTCATTGATGATATAAAATCCAAATCATATTTTTCAAATTTAGGCTTGGACTTTTTATACCATGTAGATTTTGTTCTATTTGACAGGCTGGTTAATTTGTTAACTTGATTTGATATTTTATTTAAGAGACAGGATTGCTGTTCATATGACTCAAATTGCTCTCTCTTTCCTGTATATTTTACCTTGTGGTCTCATATGTTACACTGATTGACTGACTTCCATGAGCTTCCTACATGCCTGATATATTAATATATTATTGAATCACACGTTACAATTTCTCCATTTTATTTCTTAGGCTTCCAACATTTACAAAGTTACAGACATGCTATTGATTAATTACATTTCTTTGCACTCTTAAAATGGCAAACTGTTTGCTTCCTATTTCTGTATTTGATTACTTCTGTTCCCTGACCTATCCTCTTGAGAATACAGAATTTTTGTGTCTTCATCCCCTGAATGTTTGATTGCTGTAAGTCCTGGTTCAGTTCTGGTCCAGATTCCACCCTGGCTAGGCTTAGGACACCAACCAGGAGGCTCTGCAGCATGCATTCGGGGCGATCCCAGCAATAGGCTCCCTTTCAGGAGTCTAGCTAGGTATCGCCTACTGAGAAGGCAGGCTGAGCTCTAGCCTTGCCAGCTCACTCCAGGAAAGCAGCGACAGCGAGTAAAAAGGTACAAGCAGCTCTTGCTGTAGATGTATTTTGAGTTTATTGCCCCTCTGCTGCCAGTATGGCCTCAGAGGAGGTCTAATCCCAAGGGGAGTCCACGAACAAAAGCCACCTGACTTCCTGTTTCACAGGTTTATAAAGGGGTCAGAATTTCTGGGAGGGGAAAGGGAATAGCCAATGGGAAGGAGGGGTAGGAGTGGTTTAGGGAGGGGTAGGAGTGGTTTAGGGAGGGGTCATGCCCCTAGTAGAAGGTTCTGGGGTTACAAACTTGGAGACAGGTGGGAGGGGTGAGATACGGTTACATTTGAGGGTGGATACAACTTTAGAACAAACCAACTGGGGGTGGGAAACAGGGGTAACAGAACATTCCAACAGGGGATAACAGAATCACATATTATTAATATATAACATAGAAATAAATACAAAGTATACATCGCTACATTTACAAATGTTATCTTAAACCCTGTGTAACTTTTGTACCTGCCAGCTTTCCTTCACTCAGTGTAAAGTTCACTGTCAGCCCTGTTCATTTTCATCAGCAGCACCTTAGTTCCTTAGAGCTGAGATACGGTCCTCATGTCCGGAATGTCCTCAATTCCTGAAAAATTGAATAATCCACCTTTTACATCACATTGTCAGACTTCATGTCCATTGCTGTTCCTGGACATGTGTGGGTACTAAGAACATTTCAGAGATGTTAGAGATCCTGATTGTCTTCGCAAGAACTCTAAATTTTGTGTCTGAATTTTTTTTTCTTTCCTATTTCATTAATATACCTGGAGAAAACAATTACAGGATTCCCCCAGTGTTTCCAAACCGGTTCCTTTTTTTACAGCTGTACCTTATTTGATAGGTATATTTTTCTCTCTAGAGCTCAAAACCCCAGAAGCCTATATTTTAATGTTTGGGGTTTTTTTTAAAATTTATTTTTCTATCAAGAATAGATGAATGAATAAGATTAATAAGGACTATTTTAGGAAGTAAATATGCTTTAATATTTGAAATATTGCATAGAAAGCAAGGTATATTTTCATAGCTGAGGAATTTTATGCAAATGTTGATGAACACTCATCCTCTGTGTGGGATAGAGAGGGACACTGCTTGATGCCTTAAGTCATTTCCAGCATCCGACTGATGAAAGTAAGCCCCATAAGGAAGTGCATTATCCTTTTTGATTAGGATGAGTAAATTGAGTGCAGACAGTTACAATGTATCTTCATTCTTTTTAGTCTGTCTCATTAGAGCTGGATAGCAGGCACTTTCACTTTCTAAAAGAACAGCTTACTTCCAGTGTCATTCCTTGAGTCCAACTTTTGAATTTACTCTGCACTTCACCTGTTGTCTAGTGATGTCCTCTTCAACATCTATTGCAGTACAAAATATGTCCAGGGTTACTGATTATCCAAAGTTGAATTCAGAATGACCTTTCTGATGGCGTCATGTGATGGGGGGGATTTGCCCAACCCTTCAACAGAAGGGAAATTGAAACCCTTTAATACCTGACCAGTCTGCCAGTGTCCTGTACTGGGAGGGACCTTCACAAGAGATTCATCAATTACATCATTTCTTTAGGGTTTAGATGGCGTTTGAGTAACTCTAGTCAAAAGGTTTAATTGGGTAGTTGTTCTTGGTGTCTGTCTTGGTGGACAGATATGGTACAGTTTTTGAACTTCAAAGAATCACCATGTTCCCCTCCCTGCAGGATATTCGGGAAAGGAGGCTGGAATCACACAGAATCCTTTGCACTACTCCCCCTTTCCGTCTCATCCCCCATAGCAGGTGTTTATCAGTGTTTGGGGAACCTCTGGGTGAAGCTGACTGTTTCTGTCTGGGAAGAACCAGCCCAGGAGCAGCAGCCACTTTTTACCTTGTAATTCTTCTCCTCTAATTTTTCACCCCATCTATCACTTCACAGATGGCATTTCAAATTTCAGCAAACTTCAACAAACATTAGCTTTTAACAACTGCAGTTGGAAACTCATCAAGATGATGTAGAAGACAAACTGCATATTGAGTTGCATATCCAGTGATAAAACCATTGATTTCACAGCTCAAAGGACTCAGATATTTGTACATGGCAATTTTTTCAAGAGCAAATTGCTAAAAATTTTTAAATTAATTCCTTCTGCCAGTATTCTCTGTGCTACATTTTATGAAGGGTTCTGATACATATGCTTCTTTTCCTGTCAGCATCACCATATCCACGCTAGCAGTTAAAGTGGCATGGAACTATTTCCAAGAGAATATGAAACTAATCCTTGATTTGTCTGACAATCAGGACTTAGCAATAGCAGCATCACTTTTGTATCCTTTTTGTTGCTTCATTCGCCTGCAAAATCTGAGTTACAAAGCAGCATGGAAAGATTAAACCTTCTAACTGGGATTTCTTTTTGTGATTTTTCTAGAAGGAAAACTTTCCACAACCCTTACATTTAATGAAAAAATCTATGGAAGAGACTTCCGACCATGAAGATGTCTAATGAAATACAGTAATCTAAATTATCCCAAGGATCATTTGTAACAGCAAAGAGATGGTGAGTTTTTCTAAAGGGATAGAAATGGAACTGACATTTGGGGTAGTGGAGAAAGAAAGGAGAAAGATGTTTTGAAACTCCCTGACCCACCCAATTCCCAATTGATTTTTAGACATGGTGTATGATCTTTTCAAGAGCTTTAAATTAATCAGCATTTGCGGAACTCAATACTCCAAATGAAAACTTAATAAAGATTTGAAATAATTAGCATGTTAAACCTGGTTGATGGGTAATTTGCTGGTTTTGTGTAGTTCTGGTGTTGCAGAACCTTTTATGCAATTCACTCTATAAGATTCTCTGAAAGATGAGGGAAAAAAAATTCAGCTGACAAAACCAGCAGCAATTGATTGAAGATATTTAAATTTAATGCTCATTTTAAATTTTGTTTAATAGGATCTGGTTTTTCTATCTAAGACTACTGCTTAAGTTGTAATAAAAGTACTTGTGTTTCAAAGCAAAGGAAGCAAAACAGTGAGCTGTTTTTCTTTTTAAATGAAATTGTCTTATCTTGTAGCTGCAGTCTAGTAGACTGTGAATTTCATTTGACAATGGAGGACAAGCGAAGAGTGACTGAGTATAGTTTTATACTAAGCTTGTTCTAAACTGATCATTACTGATACTCAATGTCTCTCACCAGTTTAGGAGAAAACTTGATATAGTAATCTTCCCTTTATAAAAGGATCTTGTGTAGGAACACAACAGTTCATTGACATTTGTTTCTCACAAGGGGTTTGATGTTTCAATGTATTTAAGAAGAGAAATAGATTTGCAGGGAAAAAAATTTTTTTTGCCATCTTGCTGTTAACAGTACTTCTATCAAATTAGAAGTTACGAGTAATGTTTATTAGTACCTTCATGTGTGGATATGAACAGAGGCAGGAAAAGATTCTTCCAAGAAAAAAATTGGAAATTAATGTAGATTTCAGGTATTTGTATAGAATATGTATGTTACATTTGTATTTTTTCTGATATTGCACGTGCATTTGTGTCTGTGACTGAAATTCAGTTCCAGAAATAAAAACTCTGCTATTTTAATCTATCATTTTCCTGTCAAAACTTCTGAATGTTCCTTTCCTTCTTTAGATCTGTTTGTTTATTTATCTTGTTATTTATTCAGTGGGAGTCTGGGTACACTCAGCGACTTCCTGGGTGCACTCCCCTCCCTAGTGCTTTAATCTATTGAATTACTGTTTGGAGCAGAGCTTATTTAATAAGTGTAAGTTTGAAATCGTCCCTATGAATTTCCTGGTCTTCAGGGAAGAGAGGATACCATTTCTATTACAATTACTGAAATTTCTTGCTACTCCCAAAAACCAATATCTATTTAAAAAAAAATTACTACAAGGGAACAAGTACAATTTTTCCTCACTGCAAGGAAGATTCCAATGGCAAAACCCCCCAAACTCAAGCCAAAAAACTCCCAAAAACCAAACAACAAAAAAACCAAACAAAAGCTGCTGGCATTGATTGTGGGTGTTTTTTCTACTCCACTTTAGACCAGGTGGAAGAACATGGGGGATAGCAGCAGAGAGTGGATGGAGGTCTGACCACCACTTCCTGCTGGAGCAGATGTTTTGGAGAACTGCTTGTGGACAACTCAAATGACACTAAAGGTTGTTGGGCTCTCACTGTGTCTCCGCTCTTGAAATAAAAAGGCTCTCTCTCACAACCTTCTCTGCACCAAGCGTAGCCCTTTTTCTTGCCTCTATAGACTTCTTCCAAGTGTTGCTATTTCAAACATTATAATTTCCCGTGTTATTTATTTGTCTGTTTGGTCATCTGTTGGAAAATATGTGTAATACTTTCAAGACAAACAAAAAATTTTTATTGTTTTGGATTCACTTAAGCTTTCTATGTGATGACAAGGAGGATTGAGGGGAAGCTGTAACTTAAACCAGTTGATACAAGTTACTTGGAATAAAAATAAATTTGAACCAGATTCTCATATGTTGTTATGAACTTGAAACTCTTTTTGTCAAAGGGAAAAAACCTGGAACACATCCAAGGAAGAAAGGTTGTGGACTTCCCATCCCTGAAGATATTGAAGGCCAGGCTGGATGGGGCCCTGATAGCCTGATCTAGTTGGTAGCATCGCTGCCCATGGCAGGGAGTTTGGAAATAGATTATCTTCAAGGCCCCTTCAAGCCCTAACCATTCCATGATTCTGTGCTAAATCAGAAAGCTGAAATACTTTATTTTTTTTTTTAAATATTTGAATTTTGCAGGGCTATGCACTTTAGACGGGAAGGCTATGGTATCTGTACCAGTAAACATGTAACAAGGTATAACATAAACTTTGTTTTCTATTTTATTCTCTAAAAAAGTTTTAAAACGTAAACTGACCAAAGGAACACTTTATTTTGCAGATAAATGTTGGGGACAATTGTGGGGACAATCTTCACATTCAGGAAGGAAAAGGATTTTAATAGGTTTATTATTTTGTTGCAGTCTTTATACTCGTGACTTTGGAGAAATGTGATGCATATCTGCTTTTACTTCTCATAGAACTGTGTCTTTTCAAAAAGGGAGGGGAAAATACTATAATAAAAATAAACTTAGAAGAAAGAAAAAAGATTAAAAAAATCTGAAATTATTATGCTAGGTTATATCAAAACCCCATTTTTTGATCCAAAGAGTACTGATTTCAGGAAGTATCTTCACCTCTCCCAGGCCCACGCATCAAGGCTTTCTGTAGGCTGCTTCTTTGCAGATTTCTAAGCATGCTAGAAGAAAGGGCTACTGACAGTAACCTGTGGTAAGTTACTTTCTAAAAGTGTAAAATAAAGTAGGAACTCATTCACTTGTATGTTGGATCGTTAAATGGATTAAATTCTTTTTGCTCAAAAAAGGCAACCCACTGTAGGAAACATACTGCATTACCTAATTACCTAATGCATTAACTAATTACATTGCAGAAATGATTTTGAAGACATATTTTATTTTATTGATTACTCCTTCTTTTGATATATTCTCCTGTTTTTAATCTTACTTCACAAGAATGATTTTTACAGGTGTTTTTTCCTCCCACTCACGACTTTGAAGCATAGCACTGTATTTGGCTTTTCAAAAATTGTTTCCAAATCTCTAATGCTTTGTACTTCTTTTCTATATATTCCATCTTTTCTTCTGACTTTGTTCATTCTGTTCACATTTTTTGACCTTAAAGCATATAGTATATAATACTATCTAAATAGTTTATCTTGCCTCCTCCATTCGCTGGGGAAAAACAATTCATTACGACTGACCTAACTTTACCTATGCACTAGAGAAAAAAAGTGCAAGGTGAGTGTTATGACTGTATCTAAGAATGAAAGGTGTTTAGTGGTTATGCTCTAAAATGCTAGGTGCCTCTACTCAGTTCTTGAGGGACCCCACCAGGAGTCTCCAAAACATCCAGCTCTGGAGTCTCCAAAACAGCAAGAACATCAATCAATCCTTTTGGAATGAGTCCAAAGGATGGCCACCAAATTGATTAGACAGATGGAACACCTCTCCCATATGGAAAGGCTAAGAGAATTGGGATCATTCAGCCTAGGAAAGAGAAAGCTTTGGGGAAGCTTAATTGCAACCTTCCAGTACCTGCAGGGAGCCTACAATAAAGATGAAGAGAGACTATTTACAATGACATGTTGTGATAGGACAAGGGAGGAATGGCTTCAAACTGAAAGAGTAAATTTAGATTAGGTGTTAGGAAGAAATTTTTTACTGTGAGACACTGGCACAGGTTGCCCAGAGTTCTGAATGCTCCATCACTGGCACTGTTCAAGACCAGGTTGGAGGGGCTTTGAGCAACCTGGTTTAGTGAAGGGTGTCCCCGTCGATGGCACGGGGTTTGGAACTAGATGACCCTTAAAGTCCCTTCCAAACCAGGCCATTCTAGGTTTCTATGAATACAGGCTTGCTCAGGATTTAAAATCAGTAGGAAAATAGTAATTGGTGTGTGTTGACAGTTGTAAAACAGCTGGATAAATGAAAAATAAACAACTTTGAAACAGCATTTGCAGATGCTATCAGTCTCAGCTTCTGACAGTTCCTGTTTCCAGTGTGAACTGCTATTTTGGCAAGCAAATGGCAAGTAATAACACTGATAAATGGTGTATGGAAATCCTACAGTATATTTTGTATTTTGTATTTCTCCTGGCTTAATCTGATAATAAATTGATGTTTTTAAAATTCCAAGTTCTCTTGATACTTGCAGAATTCTTATTTTCAGCATGAAATTATATTTTATATGTGAATATGATAGCTGCTGGTTTGCCATGGTTATATACACTGAAAAACAGCTGGTTTGGTTTATGATTAATTATTGGGTTGTACTGAAAGGAGAAAATTTACTAGCAGATGTCCTGTAGTGTAAGTAATAATGATAGGACTTATATAAATAAGCAAATACAGGCAGAAAAGGCTTTTGTGCATTTGAACGGTAAAAGAGGATGTGGTACAGTGAAATAGTGTTGTGTGGTGTTGTGTGCATGGAGTTGAGAATGGTCTGTTCCCCTGTTTGTTAAAATGGTATGTTCTGTCAAAATTCACACCCTCCAGTTCTGTCAATCCCCCCAGATATCCACCCCGTGTTCCAGATTTTTCCCTGTCATTTAGCCCCGAGACTCTCTGTTTCCACCCCTGGTTACTATTGGTTCTTCTCCTCTGCCAATCCATCTCTGAACCCCTCTATCCCAGTTTTCTATTGGTAATCCCAGTATTCTCTCCCCCGTTTAAAAGTAACTGCACAAAAGAAAAAGCTGCTTTTCTGGGTCTAACTCCCCTTCGCTTACGAAAGGCTCTGTGGATTCACTGCCCCAGAGTCTGGAATAAACGTGGACTGTGTCACCCCAGGAAAGACGTCTCGATTCCTTTATTTACTGAAATCGCACTTTCCATCGCTCGGGACTCAGTCTGACGCAGGGCGAGAGCTTAAAGGTGCTGCCTTTTCTCTCGTGCCTAAAGCGCAGCCCTACCTAATCCCTGCGGGGGTAGCAGCGGGGCTGTGTCTCCCTCTCTCCGGCGACCGCTGTCGCAGGGAGCTAACCGGGGGCGAAAAGTCGGCAGCGTTCAGAGCAGCGACAGTGTTGTACATAAATGGCTCTTGAATAAATGTGGGGTTTTTTGTAATTGTTAATTATACGGCCTTAAGGCATCATTGTATGACAGTGAGCTCGTGGCATGGTTTTCTTATCAGTGCACATTCACTGGTAGTAAATGTAATGCGAAAACTGATATGGGGTAAGCAGGATCTGGTTTTGAGCACTGTGGAACACTATAACACAGTACAGAAATGTTGATATCCTATAAGGCCTCACCTTTTTCTCTTTGTGCTGTTACTGCAGCTGCTATGTGCTGTGCTTTTACTATTGATAAGAAGGGTATTAGAGAATCTGTCTCTTCTCTCCCGTTGATTTTTCTCTTGGATGCACTTACAGATGCTGCTTTTCATAAAAAAATAGGAGCCATTCTTACAGCTGTTCATTCAGAGGTGGTGATCCTCCACAACAAGTGTGATCTTAGCAGTACTCCTGGGAAGCACGAAAGTATGCTAAAATGATGAAAGAATGAAGATCAGGTTCAGAGTTTTCACAGCACATACACATTAAATGATCAGAGAGAAATACAAGCCTACAGGGTGAAAACACTCAGTTTACAGACCTGAGTCATTGCAAATGCAATTATGCTGTCTTCTTTATTTGTTAATTCTCATTTCTTAAAGTTGTTTACAAAAACAGAAAAATAAACGTATTAATCATGGTATGGTTTGGGTTAGCACAAAAATAATCATTGTAACTCTGAGCTAAGTGGAACACTGGAACCAGACAGTTCAGGAGATGAGATACCTTCCTCAGTGGCCATTTTAAAGGTAATTATGTTCATTGCAGGTGAATGAATGTGAGGTTCTTGCTTGCTATGGCAGTCCTAAAATTTGGACAAAACCAAAAAACTTGGTGATGAAATTGTGCGACTTTCTCTACTCACTCTTTCTTTGCTCATTATAACCTAATAGGATGGATCCTTTTTATTCTTGTCTGTAACTTTTTTTTCCTCTTCAACATATGCTTTCTGGGGGATTCGTGAAAAGGCTGCTCTCCTCTTTACTGCATAGCTCTACCATTTCACACAACCAGAGGGTCCAGTCCTGTTAGAAAAACTTAACAGTTTGTCACACAGAGAAACTTAATCTTCCGTTTTTTCTTCTCACCTTTCTGAAACAGGAGCAGAAAAAGCCACTGCAAAACCATTATGCATTTCACTTGAAGCAGTAGAAATACTGTCTATAAGTTATTTACCTTCAAATGAAAGGGAATAAAGCAATCGATTATTTAAAAATTACGGGTAAAATGAATGCAATAAATGAATGTTCACATATTAGGAACTGTCAAGTTCAGTATGTAAGCCTGAGCTGTGTGCAATACAAAAAAAATTGTGCAATGACATATTTTTGTTTCTACGTGCTTCAAATTTTCCAATGAGGAATTTCAGTGCAACATTGTTCCCCCCTGCATTTACAGGATTTTGCCAGACTTTTAAATAATGACTCCCTTTCTCAGACTCTGGAAATTTAAAAATTAAGATGGTAGTGGGAAGAGTTATATATGTACATATTAATTCCATTTTAAGAAGAAAATAAATGCAGTGAGCTACACAAACAGAAATCAAGAAAGGTGGAAAAATTAGTCAGGCAAACATTTTCCTCTATTTGAGTGTTGCAATGTAATGCTGCAGTCTAGGTATAGATTAATATAATCTTCTATTAGTCAATTATTTGTTCTATTTTAGGAAATAATTTATTGATATACACCTAAAATAGGTTCTATTGTCTGCACTATAGCTTTGTTAGATTTATTCATATCTCTCAATCTTAGGATGTAGACTATATGCTGGCTATATAAACCTTTACAACTAGTAAGAAAATCATTCAGTATAAAATCCATTACAAAGAAATTACTTTATTCAGAACATGAAACTATCCCTCATTGGTGATTTCTACAAGGCTACTGGACAGAATACTTAACTCAGATCTCCATGAAACAATTTCTTTCTTTAAGACTAACTTGCAGCTATGAACATGTACTATTAGAGAAATGATGTAAAGGAAAATCACTCTGGTGCGAAAGCACATTAGAAATCACAAGTGAATAGGCTTGCTTGGGGCATTTAAATAACAAAGCAAAGCATTACTGAAAGCTGAAAACAGTTCAACTTTAAGGCTCATAGATTATGTGGATTTTGGTTGAATTCATAGTATCCAACTAAATAGGTTTCACTTTCTATTGCTGCTGAGATTTGTCACCAGCTAATGAGTTGCCAACATGGTTGTGCATTTATAGAATGTCTTACCCAGAACCAGATGAACAGTAGAACTAAGAATTAATTGTTCGTAATTTTCGTTGCTATGCTAAACTCAATTTTAAATCCATATGAACTGTTTTGAATAACTAATTAAAGTTAATATGCTATCCTTTAGCACATGAATGATTTTCATGAGAAGATATATTTAAGAAATAAATCTTGAAATAGTCTAAGAACTATTTAGAAATTTAAATGGATTTTGAGAACTTCTGTAACTCTTGTAATTTACTGGATCCAAACCAACAAGAAAACATATCACATTTTTGAAGTATAATTATACAAACTATCCTAGTTTTCTTCATCATCTGAAAAAGAGATCTGCTCTTCTTGAAAGGTGATGACAAAAAAGATGAGAACAAATTATTTGCCACACAATGTCGGCCAAAAATCAGTTTGGTAATAGAGAAAAAGAAAGTTGGTGAACTGTAGATTAAAAAAACCCCCAAACTAATTTCCAGTCACATTATAATCTCAAAATGTTGTATTAAAATGGCAATGCTACATGAAAATAGTAACAAAGGACATAAATATATTGTATCAACTTTGTCAACAGTCCTTTTATGGTACTTAATAAATTAATTGCACAACATTATGTATATTCTTGCACAAAAACTAAACAGACACCTGACATTACAGCTTCTCATCCAGTGGCTTTGAGACACTTGGTGTTGTGGTTTTAAGTAACCAGAGTTTTTTATTAGCTGGGGGGGCTAGGAGAGAGGCTTCTTTAAGAAGCTGCTAGAGTTTTTCTCTGCTCTAAGCTAGCCAAGGTCAGGCAACAACGCCTCTGTGATAACATATTTAAGAAGGAGTAGAGAAAAAAAAAAGTCTGCGCAGAACATCATGGCCGCTTAAGAGACAGGAGGGTGCGGAGCTTGATTAGCACCAAGGTCAGAGAGAGGAGAAAGAGAAGATGCCTTAAACACTGGAATAGGGCCCCAGCAATCTGTGAGGAATCATAGGGGCGAAGATTCTTCAGCCTGTGAACCCGTGGAAAGAGTGGGAGATTTTTCCACGCTGGAACAGAGACATGCCGGAAAAGAGAGGCTGTGATCCTGTGTTTGGAGCAGAGGGGCCTGGTGGAACCCCGTGGGCCGTGAGAAGAAGAGATGCTGGNNTTTTTTTTCCCTTCTCTGAGAATTTTAGATCTATGTGTGGGCTCTCGGCTTTTAGCCAGAGTCAAACCATGACACTTGGAAAATGCAGGGTAAAGTAAGGTACATGCAGAAAACATTTTAGTAAATTTGAACTTAGAATCGGAGAAAATGACATATTTCACTTGCTTAGGAAATAAGTTTTCTGAGACCTATTTAGGAAATTTTGCCAAATAGGGTGAAATGAAGGCACTCATGAAAACTGATAATTAGGTAAAATTTCAGTTTCACATAACACCCTTCCAAAGCAAGGCAATGGAAAGCTTTTAAGGATTAACAGTGATATTTTCAAAATTATTAGCTAAAATAAAATATGCTGTCTTCTAACAGATTTTGCCAAGTTGGGCCAAGTGAAATTGATTTTCTGCTTTAGCTTCACCTGTGCTCAAGATCCAAGAACAAAGGCACAAAACTTTTTAATAATTCAGTGATACGCCTCAACTCAAACTGAATATTTTTAGGAACGCAAAACTGAAACATCAGTCCCTGCTATCCTACTCCAATGGGAAAAAGGAGACATGAGATGGAGATATGGTATATTGTTCAAGGTGCCACACCAAGTCATCCTTCTGTTTTTTATTTGGCACTCTCACATACAATGCTCCCCTTGATTCACAGTAAGTCTCTTACAGGTAAAGGATCTGATACCCAGCTATAAAAATCAATGGGTATTTTGACTTCCGTGTCAGTGAGAGTGAGATCAAGTTAAAAATGATTACAGAAATCACACAGTGAGCCTCTAAAAGCAGTTAGTGGCTCCTCTCAAAAACAAATCAATTGTTGGAGAGAAAAGATGAGTTAATGTGCACAGCTGAGTCCAGCTGAAGACAGACCAACCGGAAAACAAAAAACATCATGGGCAGAAATGCAGCATGTTGGTATTCCTTTAATATTTTGGGATATGAAATAATCTTAACATAATTATGGAAACAAAGTCCCTTCCTGAGCTATGGAAAGTGAGGCTGACAGAAGAGATCACAAATTTTAAAATTCTGACTGTGAGTGAATCAAAGACTGGCAGCTGTGATTAAAGCTATATGAATAGCTTATTTTCAGGCAAATTTTAGGCAATTTCCAGATCCCTATATCTCATGAATCATCTGACAACAGTAAAAAAGAAATCCACGGCTCTCTTCTGCTTGACTTACAAAGTTAAATAGGAAGTGAAAAGCTTCTGAAATTGCTGTCATATTTGTGAAATAGCTGCTAAAATTGCAGTTGTTTTTTAAACAATATAACCTTGGACCCGGAAAAACTAAAGAAGGGAACTATTAAATCACTTTCCAGGTGTATATGACTGTTGATGGGAATAAGCCCCTTGCTTACTGTGACGGAAATAGAGTCAGAAATGTTCTTTTTGGTTAAAATTTTGTATTTCTGGAACAAGTTTCTAAATTAAACCATTTTTGAAAGCCAGACAGAGAACCAAGGCCATTTGCTTTAATCTTCTTGAGAATATTTTAGGCCACAGGGTATGATAGTTTTGCCTATATTTTGAGGTGGATTACATGTACCATGATTTAAGGAAAATACAATTAAATTAATCTGTCCAAGAGTTACTTTATGCAATCTTTATATTTGTATGCATTATGTAATTTGGAAGAATAGTTATACCCACTAAATGTTAGTTAAATTGTTTATGCATTTTGAAAAGCTGAAAATTTGGTTCTGCTCTTTGGAAAGTTTAGGTTTGTTCTACTGGTTTTTGTTCCCCCTACTCAAAACAATTTTGTGAGGCCAGGATAGTATAATAATTTTTTTGCTTTCATTGTAATATGTTATATTGTTAAAGAACTATTAAAGGGCCTATAAAGCAGGCATTGTAATATTTTGCACTATTCTCTTGATTATCATGTCACTATTATATCAGATTGCATTGTACCAGGGTTATTTTGGAAATGGGTTGTGCTTTTCGTAATTGTTTTTATTGTACATGTTTCTAGAGCTTTTGTTCAACATTTTAGAACTGAATATATTAATCGCTTGATCATTGTATAGCTAATTTATGCTCTTGGCTGTATGATGTAAATCCAGAGTAGCTTCATTTGCTACTTTCTGACCAGAAAATAGCACACTAATATTTTTCTTACACTGTTCAGAGTACTGTGAGATTCTTTTGATCTGCCATAATAGCTCTTTTATATTAATATCCGTGTAAGTGCTTCCAGACAAATGATGCCCTCATTTAAATGCAGGAGGTCTTAGAAATGGTCTTAATGGGCCTGTGCAGCTTCTAGAACATTAAGAATGTCCTTGAAATACTGGGGAAGCTCATGCAAATCCTGGTTCTGTGCCTCTCCATTTCAGTGCATGAGATTTGAGAATGTGGCAATGAAAATGTCTTGGCTTATAAAATTAGGACTTTGTTCCCTCAGAGATAGTATTAAAGGAATAAGCAATTGTGTTTGAATCTCAAATGTATATTTTAAATAATTAATTTTGTTAATTTTTCATTTTCTGTTTATGTCCTGAGCAGACCAGAAGCATATTGTTGTAAACATTGTAATCTTCAGATACTAATGTTCATTTAGATCTGTAAAACAAACTGCCTCTAAAAGAGCACGAACCGCTTATCATAAGAATAAAGATCTAGTTCAGCTTTTCCAGAAATCTGAGTTTGTAAGGGGAAGGAGAAAGGTGCCTTTTAACTGATTTTTAAAATTATTTTTTTATTTTTCCAGGTCTGAAAGCAGTTGAAGACCATTTCATTATTTATTCTAATTCAGGCAAGTTTCAAAGAACAGAAGACAGGGCTGTAGGATTGGCTGTTATCTGCTTCTAAAGGTAGTATTCTATCACCTTGAAATTTGGCAGTGTATGTGTGTTAGTTAATATGTTTGTGACATTTATCTCCATATTGTAATAAGCAGGGAAATTGATAGAAGGTGAAGCTCTACTGAATGTGTTGAGAGAGCATGTTGCCTGTTACCTGCCATTCTCCTGTGCTAAGAAATGCTCTCTTTTTTTCAGATTATGGGAAATAGTAGTAGCAGGACACGGGAGCATGTTCAATAAGAATCTGAGATGAAGGAGTATAAGGAAAAAACTACTAAACTATGGCAAAACACCTGTCATGGGGAACAGCATCACATCTCTGTGGATACTTTCACAGTCTGTTCTGTCTTCAGGTCTGGTACTGTGTGAGCAAGATGGCTCCTGACACTAGGCATATGCATTTAGGACAGAGAGAAATTGTTATATTAACCTTTTTTTTTCTATTCTGAACATTCTTTGCGATTCTAGCCAAACAAATTAACAGCACTTGTTGTTATGTTGTTATGTATAAAGTTTCAAATTAGTCATCAATTTCAGTCTCTCCTGAAAATTCAGCCTTTCTCCAGTTTTACTGCTTTGCTGTAGCAAATGATTCATGAATGCTTTCTGAAATATCATTAAAATGTGGGAGGAACTGCAAGGTTACTTTGCATCCTAGGAAAGACAAAACCTGTTATAATGCATTAAATGATACCTCGTTTGCTATCTGTGCAGCCTGACACTTCTATACAGTCTGAAGCTTCATACAGCTAATTTTTCTTCAGTGAAGTACATAAATAGTTGAGTTTAACTCTGTTCAATGCCTGGGCTTCTATTCCCTGTGATGCTATTTCTCCATCAGAGTAACTGTGTCCCTTTTAGATTGTATAAATCACAGTTTATCAGAAAGGACAATGGAAAGACATTTTGTACAGAGGGAATTTGGTATGCAGAAATAATCTTATGCAGACTAAAAGCTGCATAATTCAAATTATATGTTTAGTCACAGGATGTTCTTGATTCAGATGATCAGAATGTAATGTACTTATGATGCCAAACAACTGAAACATATTATAGACAATCCTTGAGCTGCAGAGTGAAAAGGAAAGTATGTGAGATGGGGAAGTGGAAAAATAGTTGATAGACGCCAACCCTTTTCAGATGAACTGACACAATATCTCTTCCAAAGCTGTAAGTTGACTTGTACTATTTCAGTAAAGAAAGGACAAGTTTTTAACATGTAAGGCTAAGGTTTTTATATGATACTGAAAGATTTCACATGCTTGTCTCTGTGCAAAAGCACAGTCTTCTTGGCAACAAGTTTGTGGACTAAAAGAAACCTATACACTGCTTCTCATATCTGCCCATTTTTAATGTAAATTTTATTCCAGTTCTAGCAGTATTTTCAAATAAACCCTGGGATGCGTACTGACTGCCTTAAGGGAGCAATACTTACAATCCTAAGAAATCAATATAAACAAAGAGAAATTGAAAAGGTAGAAAATTCAGTGAATAGTTTATTTCAGCTAACACCAGGAAGTTTTAGGAAAAGTACAAACAAACAGCTGGAATGTGAAAAAAGCAGTACAAAATGTCTACGTAGTTTGCTTTTCCTGCCTTCTTTTTTCTTTTTTTATTTCAGATGAAGAGATTTTAGGAGAATAAGATTATTGCTAATGTTTTTTTCAGGAACTTATACTTTAGAGTGGGATGGCTGACTAAGATTTGGGCCGCTGGATTCTTTGGGGCTGGGAATAGAAATGGATGCTTCTATCTCTGGCAATTTTCTAATTTTTATTTTAAAAATGTAGTTATTTCTCTGAAGAATTGATAAAGGAAGCCTTTTCCACTGAGTTAATTTCTAAATATTCTCTGACTGGTACATATTCAACAGGTACTTGGATACTTTTTTTTCCTCTTTTTGGCTTCCATTTTCTTCGAAGACATATTATGGCTATTGGTTACTATGCAGGTTTTTTTGACTTTCTCTCACTCTCATCCAGCAGCACCAAGGAACATGTCTCTCTACTCTTGTCCCATTTGAAGTGAATGCTGCTACAGTTTGAACTGCCTGCTTCTATAGAGTTGAACTATCATAACTATTCTGAAAATAGAGTTGCTGTCCACTGAATTGCAGTATCAGTGTTAGTCTCTATCAGGATCAGGCATATTATTGCTAAAAAAACATTAGCTTTGGAGATTCCATATGTCTGCCACCTTTTTTTTAATCCACTGAGCATGAGGCATAGCCAGTGATGTGCTTGTTATTTTTGTTAGAAAATGAGAGGTTTTCTCCTTCCAAGTGTCTTTATTCCATTTATTTTTAAGCTTTCTGCAGGAAACTGCTGTACTGTAAGACCAATTTCTTGTCCTTCAAGGCCATTTGTGGTGGTCTGAGGGGCCTCCAGGTTATCATGCACAGAGGGCTGTAAATCCTCACTTTTGCAGGAATCAGGAAGTTTGCAACACTTGCATTATATAAGAGATCTCAGAACTTCCTTGAGTCTTTGAGATTAAACATCTGATTTTCACTGTTAAGTCAGAAGTTTTGAGTGGAGAAAGGAGTTGGAAGAAATACTTTTGTTGCCTCTGTTATCAGAGAGCATAGGTTTTCTGCTTATGGTGTCAATTTCAGTCTTGGCTGACTATTGGATTCTTAATTTTTTCTGATTGCACATTATTGGCAAACGTGTCTCTGTGTCTCTAAAGTTGGTACCATAGGTTGTTTCTTATTTAAATTTTATACTTGAAAGAGCCAGGGGGAACAAAATTTCTGAAACAGAGACGAGACAATGTGGAATAATTGCTCTCAATAACCCCGTGGTGCAGCAAGTAGAGTGCACATTGCTTTCTTGGAATAGCAAGAAAAGTTGATATTTTTCCAAGATAGACCTTGCACGGCCATCTTGTAGACTTGCAATCACCTTACCATGGCACTTGAATGAATGCCAAAATGAGGTAGTTTAAGCAAATTTCATTAATCTCTTTTATCCAAGAGGAGATGAAGTATTTGTCGTAAGATCTCTTCTGACTTTTCACTGTAATATTTCAAGTTAATCAAAAGCTAATAGAAGAGAATGTCAACTCCTACATCTGACTGATAAATAGCATGTTACTTCACTCTTGGAAGTTCATAAAAGTTTGCCCTCCTGCTGAAAATAAATTCTTCAGGTTTATTTTAATCAGGATTTTAGAAACAGTTGGCAGAGACTATCAAAGTGACATTTTGGTTGCAACAGTCTTTCTAAATGATGGATGTTCTGGGGGTCACCTTGTTTAACCTCAGGTTTTATAGATTATTTTTGACTAAATAAAAAAAGTTATTTCTTTGAGACTGAATGCAAAACCTGCTCAGGGAAAACAATTGTTTTTTGATGAATCTCTTGATTCAGTGTCCTACTGGAATTTTACATGGAAAAGAATAGCAGATAACTCCATGAAATTATTGTGACAGCTGAAATCAAAATAGCAATAGCTTCAAAAAATATTATTTTTGAAAAATATTTTTTCTTTTCAGAGTTGAGTGAACATACTGAGTGAAACATAAAGTTTCAGTATTTTCAGTATGTAATCAGTGAACTATTTTAATTCAGTGCATTTAACACTGCCATTCTTGTTTTCAGAGAGAATACCACTAATTAGAGAAAGTCTAATTAAACAGCTTAATTAGCATTACAGTTTTGGCAAAGATTGAACAGTTTTTATTGTGTGGGTTTTTTTTGCCAAGGCACAGACGGCTTTTTATTTTTCCTTCATGGTCCTAAGGTTATAAGCAAAAACACTAGAAAGATATAAAAAAACAAGAGAGGGAAAATACACCATTTTTGGCCCTTCTGGAAATCAGAAGTTTGCATTATAGTGCAGCCCGAGATGAGAACTGCAGATTTATGAAAATCAGGTTTTCCCTGTGAACCCAAAGCTGTTTTCTCTGGAGATGGGTGCTACTTAAGGCTCCTAAGAGGAAGTGTCTGACACATGAGAGAACAGATTTCCCTCTCAGCTTCCGTGAATTTGAACAAGTCATGCATCTCTGTGTGCCTTGAGAGCCTTGCAAGGCAGAAGAAATACCAATTCAGGTCCTTTTCTCATTGCCCGTGAGACATGTAGAAATTGCTCCCTGAGACAGGAGGAGACACTGCCTTTAGGTGCTCAGGAAACAGCAAGTATATACAGGTCTTCTGCCTGGTCAAAGTCCCAACAGCCAGGGTTGCTGTGCATGCCCCTATACTCTGGTAAGATTTACAAGGATATTTTGACTGTACTGGCCCCAGTGCTTCACTATGCTATGGAAAGTAGTAGACACTTATGTGACAAGGAACCTTATTTCACTCTGCTTAGCTGTATCTAAGTCATCCCATACAAAGCCTGAAGCTTTGAATGCTAAGCTGAAGGTTTTTTCACCAAATCTTTGCAATTATCTCTGTGTCAGTACTGAAAAAAAAGAATAAGAATGATCTGCTTAACCAATGCTATTCCTGACAATAGGGTGTTATTTTATAGCCTTATTTGCAAAATGGCTAAGGGCATTGTTACTTTTTGCTTAAAAGAGTGTTCATCTGCTTTGCTTTGCATTATTGACTACTGAGAGTATGAACTAAATGGCGAGTTCGTGAATGTTCAGACCTTCATATACAATTACTCTGGTATGGCAGAAAAGAAAAATATTTTGTGGCGTACTGAACCTGTTTTGTATTTGAACATAGAATAAAGTCCTTTTGTTTAAGCATGAAATACAAATGTTTACCTTGGAGTCTTATATAATTTTAATTAAAACACAAAGTCATGCCTTTGAACCTCTACCTCTGAGTCATATAAAATGAAATCTCAAAATTAAAATTTCTGTGAATAGTAGATTGTTTTGCTCTATTGCTAATCTTAATAAACACACAATAGGTTAGTCCCGCTTATAGTTTTCTGTCTGATCTCTTTAAAACTCATTCTGTGATCAGCTTTGGTCATGTTTCAGCACCTAGCTAATTTTGATTAGCATTACAGTCCAGTACAATAAAGCAGTTTAATCAGAAATTGCAAATGAACCTCAACCAAATCTAGCATAATCAGCTATTTTGCTGACATAGCTTCTGCAGAAGGATTGTCAAGCATAGAATGAGTTACCTCTATGTATGAATGGCTTTAGGACATGTGTGGTACTGATTTAGAGGAGAATTTGCATAAACAGCAGTTAAAACTTAATTAAAAGTAAAAACTCTGTCCTATGCTTCTAAGGTTGAGCAATTTTTGCTAAATTTAATGATGAGGAAGTCTGTCCTCAACTAATCCTTTCCACTCTCTCAATCTGTCATAAGCATAACCTCTTGCACTGATTATGTAGGCAGTTGCTGTAGGTTTTAAGCATCAAAATAATTTACAGTAAGTCTAACTACTAATTATCCATGGTTCAGCACTTCTTTATTTTTTATATTTTTTTCTTTTTTTTTTTAAATTTTAGGACTGATAAGTTTACTTTGGTATGGAGCATCTTGTCCTTGTTAAGAATTATTGAGCACTGATGACCCATTATGAGAATCATATGTTTTATGACACTCGGGAGCCTGGATGAGGAACAGTAGGCAGAAATTTTAATTTATCTTAGCAGACCTATGAAGAAAGAAACAGATTACTAAGCATTAAAGAAACCTAGCAAACTGGGATGATAGACTAGTTTGAAAAATATTCAATAATGAGTCTGGATAATAAATTGTTTTAAAATAATATGACCAAAAATTTGGCTTAGAGGTTAGTGTATTACAATAATTTTCCTTCCCTTTCTCCTTGTTGATCTAAAGAAAAAATATTAATTAATTTTTAATATTAATGTTTTAGTTCCATTTATAAATGCATCCATCTGGAGTATTGAATTTGCGTTGTCAGAGCAAAATATCTGAAAGTAAAATGTTGTCTGTAGTCAAAATCTTGTGACATATACAGCAAAGTTCCTGAGTTAATCCAAGTGCAGGTTAACATTTAGCTAAATATACAAAGATCCTTTTCAGAGTGTTATATTCTCTGTAGAGTTGGCAGAGAGGACGAAGCAGAATGCCTACTGAGCAATAGGCCACATATGTTTTTATAAAACATTAATGAAAGTCAATACAATTGCAATACAAATACATTCAAATGCTTACTCCCTCTCAAACCCCATTGCACTGTATTATAATTTGAAAAAAATCTCACCAGAAAAAAAACGAGAGTGAAGTTTTAATATTGACATTTTAATGACATGAGATTAAAATATTTTTATTTTTCATCGATAATATAATATTATAAAATAATATTATTTTTATAACAAAGTGTATACTGAACATATACATGTTTAAACTGAAATGTTCCAGCAGTGCAGGTGGATTTCAAAATTTGCAAAAAAGTGTATTACAGAATTAAACCCAAGAGCTGCATTTGCATGATATAATCAAATTGTTAAACAATTGCATGATTAAATAAAGAAAAAACCCCACTTCTGCCGATCTACAAGCTTACAGCATCAAGTATTGTCCTAACTAATGGCTAAACAGATAAAAGAAATGGGAATAACGCAGTGCTTATTGAAATGGTAGTAAGTTCTCCAATTTTTCTTTCTGGTTTCTTGCTCTTGATGTGGAAACAAGTCAAAGGTCTGGGATTCGTTCTGTTGGTTCTTCTTACTCTATCTTTTTTAGATTTGGGAGATAGAAACACCATGTAATTTGGTGCTGATGAAATTGTCTGTCGAGGAATTGGATAGCTTCATTTTATTCCTGTATTATTCTAAAAATAACCTGTATCAGTAGTTCACAAGCATCAATATCTATGTAATATAAATTGCAATCTTATAGGTTCTTTTGGCACTGAGGTTAATATGGCAGTGCATTATTTTTCTTCAGTCTTTTCTTTGATCTTTGATCTTTAAGTTTGATCTCTTAGGCAAACAATACTAGAAAAACACAGGCAATGGAAATTTTTATTTGTATTGTAACACAAATGAAATAAAAAATAACTGGAAAAAAATTCCTCTGCTTGAATCGTATACACGTTAGGATGGTGAGAAAATAAAGGCTCTATGTAAGTAGAGTAGAGTCCATTTTGACCATTTCCAGTTTGAAAATTGCACTTAATTGCACCAGTTGTTTTGTTTGACTTGCAAGACTTATAGTGTGATTCTTTTAGCAGTTCTTCCCTTTCATCCTTCTTCGCTCAGAAAGTTTGATCATTTATGTATTTTGTGCCCTTGTGCTTCATCACAAAATCTTTTGACTCAATTAAATTCAGTATTCTGCAGGTCTGACCTCTTTCTCAGAGAGATTTTTAACTTAAAAAGTCTCCTGATAAAGCTGTATGTGATTAGATAATGTATGCATATTTTAATTTAATTGATCATCTAAATTTAGTAATCTGAAGCTCAGAACAAGGATTTGCTATTAATCTAATCAGTCAGTGAATAAAGGTACTAAGTTCATAAATTTACTGGAAAGGTGGCTATTATTGCAGTAGACTGAATTATTTATGGAAAATTGAGCATTTGATGAATACACATGCATTTTCAGGTTTGAGGAGTTTTTTTTTTCATTTGCAAGCAGACACTGACTGTTATAAGCTTGTTTCTTATTTCCATGTATCTATTAAACAGATGAAGTTGCCAGTTATGCAGGCACTTACATACCCTGCTTTATGCGAGGCAGCACCAGAGGTTACTAAAAGAGGGTTCTGGGGTGAGTTGGGGCTGTGCGGGGGTTCCCGAGACCATGAACACCCAAATGCAGCCTCGTGAGGCCCTGGGGGCCCTTCGGCAGTGAATCGGCGGAGGAGGCCAGTGCCCGGAGCCACCAAGGGACTTTTAAAGGGCTTCACGGAGCACAAGCGACCCGGATCATGGCACGGCAGTCAGGGTGTGGCACAGCAGCTGGCACAGGCAGGGTGAGCAGGAAGGGCTCCTCTCTGACCATCCAGGTGTAGCCAATAGAGGCAGCAAACACAATGAGTAGCTGGTAAGGAAGAGCAAAGAGACCATCTCGGCCCCGGTCTTTTTAGCATATTAGTTTAAGCCTCTTCTGTTATGGTGTTGACTTGCTGTAAAGCTCAGTCTCCTGCAGCTGCAGGAGTCACTGTACCAGCCGGGTCAGAGGCCTCCAGCCTGACAGACCTGCTGATGGCAAACACAGCTTTCCAGGTCACAGGAATGCCAAGAATGCCTGATGCATCTTTGTAAGGCTGGGGCCAACAAACAGTTATTGGGCAGAAGGTGTGTCATGGTTGAAGAGTTGTGTCACCAGGTGAAGCAGCTATGGGAAGAGGTGAACAGGCTATGTAGTATTCTAGTGAATGAGCAAGGGAGAGTCTGATTATATTCAGAAATGCTACAACCTCAAGACTCTCAGGAGCCTCAAACCTCCATTGTAGTGGAGAAGCAGGTGGACTTGGAACCCTACAGAGTAATTAGTCAACAGAATGTTAGTAAAGGGTCTGTTAAAGATGAAGACTGGAAGCTGGTCACTACCTGTACCAGGAGGAAGGTTCCTCAAAATTTGATAAGTAGGGCTGGTGTCTTCTACAACAAGTATGAGGCTCTGGAACTAGAAGGCCAGACAACTGATGAGGTGGGTGGAGGTCCTTCTGGGGTAGCGGGGCCTTCTAAAACACCCCCTGTCCCCTGCATCAAGACCTCTGTTAACAGAAAAAGGAGGGTAGTTGTAACAGGAGATGCCTTTCTGAGAGGAACGGAAGGCCTGATATGCAGACCAGATCCAGCTCACAGGGAAGTTTGCTGTCTCCCAGAGGCTCGGGTAAGAGACATTACTGGAAAACTCTCCAGTTTGAGTAAGGTCCAGCTATTGGTTGTTCATACTCACAGCGATGAAATAACAAAGAAAAGTCTGAGGGCAATCAGAAGAGACTTCAAGGCCCTGGGATGATTGGTAGAGGGACCAGGAGCACAGATAGTAATTTCCTTGATCCTTCCAATAACAAGGAATAATACTGATAGGAATAGGCAGATCCATCAGGTCCATGAGCGACTCTGAGGTTGGTGTCATCAGCAAAGTTTTGGGTTTTTGACCATGGGATGATCTACTCAACATCTGGTCTACTGACACTTCATGGGATGCACCTATCACAGAGAGGAAAAAGAGTTTTAGTGCAGTAGCTAGCATGGCTTGTTGACAGAGCTTTAAACTAGCTTGGAAGGGGGAAAGGGGCAAAACCAGGCTTGCCAGTGATGAGAGATGGGAAGGTGTGCTACAACTTGAGGAAACAAACACTAATGGGATCCCTTAATCTACTTCATGAGGTATTGGCTACTTCTCAACAGATGGGATGTCATGAGTGAAGTAGAGATTGGAGGCCTTCTTGGCCACAGTGACTATGAAGTGATCGAGTTTAAAATCTGTGTTTACAGGAGAAAAAGTGCCAGCAAAACCTCAACTGTGGACATGTGGAGAACGGACTTCAGGCTGCTCAGGAAATTGGTAAGTAAGGTCCCCATGGAGAATTGTTTTTGCAGATGCTGGGGTTCAATAGTGCTGGTCACTTTTCAAACATCACCTCCTAAGGGCATGGGAGCAGGCAATTCCCAAATGTCAGAAATCAAGCAGGTCAGGGAGAAGGCTGGCTTGGCTGAGCAGGGATCTTCTCTTGGAAATAAGGCAAAAAAGGAAGATATATGCCCAATGGAAGCAAGGACAAGTGTCATGGGAAGAATATGGAGATTCTGCTTGCCACTGTAGGGAGATAATTCATACAGTCATATTGGAATTGAAGTTGGTGAGAAATGGGGGGGACAATAAAAAGTGCTTTTTTGAATACAGTAATTGGAATAGGCAGTATAGAAATATCATTGCCTCCTTACAGGATGAGGATGGTCACCTCACAAACAGGGACAGAGACATGGCAGAGAGGTTTAACAATTTCTTTGCCTCTGTGTGAAGAAAGATTACACACAAGTACTCCCCCAAAGTACCAGGCAGTGGAAGGATTTAAGGTTGTCTGTGAGAATTTATTTTTTTGTCATATTACAGAGTGCTTCTCTGGAATGCACTAGGGAAAACATCAAAAACTCTCTCTGGGAAAGATCCCTCTTTCCATGCAGGAAAGTTTTCCTAAGTGAAATAAACCCTCATCCCCTTGCAATAAATCTTTCACAAGGTCTTCTACACTTACACTCTGTCTTCAACACAGATAAGGGACCAAGGGGGTCTCAGTGCCCTGAGCTGGAGGACCATGACTGTGAGAATGATCAACGCCCAGCTGACCCCAAAATTGTATGGGATCTGCTGCTCCAGCTGGATTCCTAAAATCTATGTGGCCTTATGGGATTCATAAAAAAATCCTCAAAGACCTGTCTGATGTCATTGCAAAACCTCTGTCGATGATTTTTGAGTGGTCTTGGGAATCCAGAGAGGTCCCAGCTGACTGGAAACTGGCAAACATTGTCCTGATTTTCAAGAAGGGCAAGCAGGAGGACCCCAGACACTATAGGCCTATCAGTCTCACTTCATTGCCTGACAAAGTTATGGAGAAGATTATTCTGGGAAGTATTGAAAAATGCCTGAAAGACAATGCTGTCACCAGTCACAGTCAGAATGGCTTCATGAGAGGTAAGGCCTGCTTATCCAACCTGATTTCCTTTTATGACAAAGTAGCCCATTTATTTGATCAAGGGAAACCAGTTGATGTAATATTTTTGGATTTCAGTAAAGCTTTGGATACTGTCTTTCACAGTATCCTTGTGGACAAAATGTCCAGCACACAGCTGGATAAACACAGCCTGCAGTGGGTGAGCAATTGGCTCATGGGTCAAGCACAGAGGGTAACAGTGAATGGGGTGACATCAGACTGGTGACCTGTCACTAGTGAGGTTCTGCAGGGCTCCATCTTAGGCCCTGTGCTCTTCAACATCTTCATAAAGGACTTGGACACAGGACTGGAAGGGATACTAAGCAGATTTGCAGATAACACAAAACTGGATGGAGCTGTTGACTCACACAGAGGCAGGGAGGACCTGCAGAGAGACCTCAACAAATTAGGAGATTGGGCAGTCACAGAATCACAGAATTAAAAAGGTTGGAAAAGTCCTCTGAGATCATCAAGTCCAACGCATCACCTAACACCATCCCATTATCTAAACCTTGGCACTAAGTGCCTTATCTAGTCTCTTTTTAAACACTTCCAGGGATGACAACTCTGCCACCTGCCTGGACAGCCCATTCCAATGGCAAATCACTCTTTCAGTGAAAATTTCTCTGAAATTGCTCTCACTAAGATAGTCCACAATTGTGCCCTTGAAGAATGAGAGTAGTCTACCATTCCTCCAAGAAAGGCTTAAGTACCTTATCTGACTGAGCATATATACAATTCAGCAGAACTAAACTCTCAGTACTGTTGAAGGTAACACAGTCAGCACTACTTCAGATGATGAGGAATATAATAATTCCAATAATCTCCTAATCAAGAATTTATTAGGAAGCAATGAAATTGACCATCTTTGAGTTGACTGTCTCATATGTTGTTTTGGCACTGCTAATAAATAACCTTTCCTTGTAAGTAATTTGGCTGCCAGAAAAAGAAATATTTTGTTTAAAAAACAGCTCACACAACACAGAGGAGTAAGAGGTTTAACAGATGCTAAATGGTTAGTGCTTTAGTAGAATTTTTTAAAAATCCTGATGTTGAATGCAGCTGGCATTAGAAAAATGCAGCTTTTAAATGCAAGCAAATGCTTTACCTTTAAGGAAACAAAAAAATGTAGAGTCAGTCTTACAGTAAAGAAAAAGTTCTGATAGCTGAACAGACAAATGATCTTTGTAAAGAATTCTTGCCTTTAAATTTGAACTTTCGTTACTAAATTTATCTTTCTGAATTATTGAAAATGGTTGACTGAATTTCTCTTGAACCTAGCCTCTGACTAGAATTATTTAGTGTATTTCTTAATGTCATACCAAAAATACTATTTTGATGACAATACTGATGTAACTTGAATATATCTTCAATATGACAGATATTTTAATACTGGAATGGAATATTTAGAGAGGAAAGGGCTAGATATATGGGTTTGCATTTATTTAAATACTTAATTTACTTAATTTACTTTGTATTATGGTCATTAATTGTGGATAAAATGACCACAACATTTTTGTACACCTATTTCTAGCTTGTTACTGTGTTTCAGTGCTTCATAATAGGAAGAGAAAATTTAACTCCACAAAGTTTAGAAAACTATCCTTGAGCATATTATCCTTTTCAAGGACTGTAAATTTAATTCTTTTAGTACCCTTATTACGATGTTATTTCTTAATTACTATTGCGGTGTCAAAAGGATGACTTGTATACGGAAAACTACCTGTCCTCAGAGATTCTATACTTGAAATCTGGAATTCAGGATTAAAGAAAAGCATTTTTTTGCATCTTATCCTGTCCTATAAATTCTTTCATAACCTTAATATTCAAGCCACATTTTTCTAAGTGGGTATTTTTTTAATATTTAGTATAATTTGGCTGACTTTTTTTTTCACTTCAAAACATTAATTTCTTCCTGTACTGGTAGTTCCTATATAGCCTAATAGAAAGCACACAATAACAGCATTACGTTTCCTTCTATTGTAGTCTATCCATCTACACATTCACAGTAATGTTTTGTTTGCCTTTTTTACTGCAACTGTGTTTTGTGTTTCTGGTTAAATGATATTTCATAATAGCCTTCAAATTTTTTTCCTGATCAGGAAAACAATTGTTTTCCTGATTTGTTGGGCCATTTGCCATATATTGTATAGCTTGTTTTCTTGCTCCAAGCCTGATCATTTTACATCTCTCTGTACAACAAAACACCTTTACAATCTGCTATGTTGTTCATGTAAACAATAAAAATCTGACTTACTTTACACTGTTCAACCTTATTTGTTCCATCTTCTAATCTTTGTATCATCTGCAATCTTGAACATAAGTGACCTTATTTCCATGTGTCTCTTGAACAGATTCAGGCACCAGAGTGCAACAGAGTCCTACAACCAGACTGTCACTTTCATGATTCATTTTTGCAATTAGGAAGGATTGTCCAGGTTGATTACTTTTTACTTTTTTTTTTAACCTCTTATCCTTTCAGAACTAGGTTTCCAATTGTTACCATAATGTATTTATACCATAAACCTTAATATGAACTTTTATTCCTATTGCTCTCTGGATTCAAATCCTAGCAAATATGCTTTGTATATCTGAATGTATGTTTTACTTTATTTGTCATGATAATAGTATCATAATGGCTGGACTTACTAACAGACCTTTAAACTAGATTTGGTGGTGGGAAAATGTTATTCTTCTCAATGTTAGCAAGGAACAAAGAAACAACAACACTCCAAGAAACAGCGGGGAAATACCTGTAAATCATCCCAAGTAATTAGATATGTGTCTGCTCAAAAGGTGAAGAAATTGGTAGCCCAGCTGAAGTGCCTCTACACAAATGCATGCAGCATGGGTAATAAACAAGAGGAGTTGGAAACCATGATGAAATTACAAATCTATGACCTAATATCACAGAAACATGGTGGGCTGAGTTAGGCAACTGGAGCAGTGCAATTGAGGGCCACAAGCTTTTTAGAAGAGAGAGGCTGGGAAGCAGGGGCAGATTTTGAAGGGCTGCCTTTGAGTAAGAGCTGTGAACAAGTTGAGAGCTTTGTGGGTAAAAATTGAGGACAAGACCAGCAAAGGACACTTTGCTTTTAGGACACTGTAGGCACCTGGCCAGGGCAAGCCTGCTTATGAGGTTTCTTGCTTCAGATACATGAGGCATTGCACTTGCAAACTCTCATCGTGATGGTGTGTTTCAGGTACCTCGGTGTTTGCTGGGAAAGCAATGCTGCAAGCAACCCAGAAGACTCCTAAAGGAGTCCTGAATGCCCTGTCGGGTTGGATGGGGCTTTGAGCAACCTGGTCTAGTGATTGGCGTCCCTGCCCATGGTGGGAGGCAGTTCGGAACTAGGTGATCTTTAAGGTCACTTCTAACCCCAACCATTCTATGGTTCTATGATCATCAAAGGCTAGTGTAAGGCAATTATGAATGGATCTTTCTGACATCCTTTTTCTCTCCAATATTTCGCATCAAGAAAGTAAAATTAAAACTGTTTACCTTTTTGCCTGCATATTTGCCCATGTGTGTCTTGCACATGATTGTAATAGTATACTAATGGCGTTAAGATAGCTTGACTTCATGAGTCCGTGCCCAACTACACTTGCTCAATGGGGTGTATTTTAAATAATTTATTAAATTTATCTTTGTTAGTGATACTATTTAGTCAATGGCATGTAGTTATTGCAGACATAAGGAATATTTAAATGTTTATTCTTCAAACCACATAAAATTTAAATACAAACTATATCTTGTACTACCCTGAACTTTCCAAGTGTCATTTCAGGTATTAGAGTAAGTAATTAGTATAGTTCTGAGTAGGCTGTAACACTTTTACATTAGAACAAACAAAATTTTACATTCTCATGCACTGGAGAAGAGCAATGTTATAATATCATGCTGTGATGCTTATAGATGAAGACGAAATCATGTCACCATTGCACTTGATCTGTCACCATATTATATATATATACCATATTATATATATACCTGTTTGCTCTTTCTAGTAAGGCAAAAAAGTCTATGTTTTTCTTTGTGATAGATGGAGGGTTATAGTTTACTTTGCTTGAGAAAGGAAAGCCCTAGTTCATGTGAATTTGTTAATAGAAATTTCGTGTTAGGCAGTCAGATAGCTCTTGCTTCCATTCTGTGCAATAGGTCTGCCTGTTCTACATGCCATAGAAGTAGTTTCTTGTTCCATATTCAAAATAACTTCAGAATTGAGGATTTGTTATCTACTGATGAAGTTATATGTGAAACTGTTATATAAGGATTCATAAATGCTTAACATTTATCACAAAATTATTTTATTGATGGCCTAGGAGTTTTTTTTTTAACTCTGTTGAAAATAGGTAATTGTATACTATTCACCAACATATCTAATGCATTGTGACTGACATAAACAGTTCTCCCTCTGGTTCTTCACTCCCTTCTTTCCTTCCTCTGAATTATGTGTTGTCTTTCTATGATGACAAATGTAGTTGTTTAGGTTTTTTACATTTAAAGTTAAACAAAAAAGAAAGAATAGTTGTAACTGCCATTGACAGATACAAAAAGTTAATGCTCTGTAAAGGATGTCAAGTTGAAGAGAGAAGACAAGTAGTTATGATGTCAAACTCAATCTAGTACAGAAAGAAGTTGCTGTGTATTTGTGCAGTGCCAATGAAGAAAGCAAATTACTCTTAACCGATATAATGAAGAACTCAGTACTCAGAGATAAGACAACAGAGATGAAAATTCATAGATAAGAGGCATTATGCTTTATAGGATGATAAACCATCTACTTAAAGTTATAGACGTGTGGTAAGAAAGAGAATGAGGTGTGCCCAAAATACAATAAAATTAGCATTTATAAAAGAAAGGTTCTATCTGGATGCTGCTGTCTTCTGTCACTGACAAATGACAAAGAAATATTATTTCATTTTCACTTCATTCAAAGCATATGGAGAATGAATCACTTAAGGCATTAACCATGGGTCCTCAAAGGAAAGCTGCAGAATTCTCCAGCAAATTAGTCAAGCATATCCTTATTTTAAGCATAAAAAAGTCTAATAAAGATAGAATATTATTGTGGCTAAAAGTAAGAATGTGCCTGAGGCTTTATAGGTCTGTGGGGCAAGCCAACATCTTCTAGGAAAAAGCCTAAGTATTTTAAAGGAGACTCTCCCCTATTTTTCATATATTGCAGTGCTCCACAGAATGAAACACCATAGCAAGAAACAAAAACTAAAGGAAGTTGCACTATTTTTAAGAAAAGGTCTTATTTTCCTGGGGCAGGAGAGAGCAATCTTTTTGCACATTACCTTTTGTTCTCTAGATTACAGGATTTATGGGTGCTACTTTGTGTATATTAATCCCTAATGCTAAATTCTGTTCATGGCTGTGTTCTGTGCATCTTAAATATTTACTCATGATTGTAGTGGTTTGACCCTAGCTGGATGCCAGCAACCCTCTAAAGCCAGTCTCTCACACTCCCCTGCAGAGTTCTTCAGGCAAGAACTGAGTTCTTCTCCAGGATGGATCCCCCACAGGCCACAAGTCCTACCAGGAAAATCCTGCTCCAGTGTGGGCTTCTCTCCCCATGGGTCAGCAGATCCCTGCCAGGAGCCTGCTCCAACATGGGCCTCCCAAGGGGTCACAGCCTCCTTCCATCATCCACCTGCTCCAACGTGGGCTCCTCCATGGGCTGCAGGTGGATCTTTGCACCCCTGTGGTCCTCCATGGGCTGCAGGGGCACAGCTGCTCCACCAGGGTCTTCACCACGGGCTGCAGGGGAACCTCAGCTGCAGTGCCTGGAGCACCTCCTGCCCCTCCTTCTGCACTGACCTTGGTGTCTGCATTGTTGTTCACATGTTCTCACTCTGCTCTTCTCTGGCTCCCATCTTCATCTGCACAATAACTTTTTTTCTTCCTTCTTAAATATGTTATCACAGAGGCTTTACTGTCGCTTCTGACTGTCCTGGCCTTGGCCAGCAGCGGGTCCGGCCTGGAGCCGGCTGGCATTGGCTCTGCTGGACATGGGGGAAGCTTCCAGCAGCTTCTCACAGAAGCCTCCCCTACAGTCCACTGCTACCAAAACCTGGCCACAAAAACCCAATACATTGACGATAATGACATAAAATAGAAACTGATTTTTTTCAGTTTTAACAAAATGTTATTTGAACTGAATGGCAACCAGCAAATTATTAGTTGTAGTGTTAGTATACTGTCATGGTACCATTACCAATGTAATTGCAAGGGCAATTTTCTGTTAGACATATTTAATTCACATTTAATATTAACTCTTTGGCAAAGTTTTTGACTTATGTCGAAAACATTTGCTCATGTTTGCCTGTGGGTTTAAAATATCACTGAGGGATCTATTTGTGATCCCTGACATCTCTATATGAGCTACGAGCCACTTCTGCACATACTTGACAGGCCAACATAAAGCCATTTACAAAGTAGCATAACTCTTGCAGAGGAAATTCCTGGGGGTTTCTTTCTATGGCACAGTATTTTGAAAAAAGGCCTACTTTTTAATAAATACCTTAGGCAGAAACATATTCTTCAGAAAATCATGAAGAGTTATTATTCTACTTCTCCTTACATCCTCTGCTTTTCCCTTGATATTTGCATTGATTAACTCTTCTGCAAGGCGAGAAATCTGAACTAAATCTTTCTTTTTTTTTTTCTTCACCTTAGGGATGGAACTTAATATATGCGATAAGAAATGTTCCTTTCTTTATCTTTTGATACTTAGCCGAAATAATAAAAGTGGTTTCTGGACTTATATATATATATACACATATATATATATATGAAGTGCTTGGTATTTTATCAGCCTGCTTCGCAGGTACCTCAGAGGAAAAACTCTCAGATGACACAAATAGTGAGAAGATGCCCAAATAATTCTTTGAAATCCTCAGCATTTCTCAAAAAACCCCTTCAAACACTCTCAATGTCCCTCAGACTTCAAGAAATCTACAGTACAAATGTTCAAGGGACTAATGTCAATTAAATATTTAAAGCTAAGTTGATGGAAATTAGTTGTCTGTCTGCATTCTGCACTTGCAGATTTAACTCATGGAGGAGTTTCCTGAATGTGGTCTCTACCTTTTTGCCTTTCGGTCCTTTCGCTTTTGCCCCTATTTTTTGTCTCCTAATGGGAACTGCTGATAAAATGTGTTTAAAATATTCTGCAGGACTATCTTTGAGAACTCAACATTGCTTGAAAATTAATGTAGAGAGGGTGAGATCTTTTCCAGATTGCAACCCAGCATTTTAAGGTCCCTTGGGATGGGAGGTGCCAGTGATTCAGGCAAGTGGAGAAATACACATGGTAGCAAATAGCTGCAATGGATGAGACTGTGTCTTAGCTGAAAAGGGCTGAAGTTATCCTTTTAATGTTAAGAATGAAGAACAAACACAAATTCAGAGTGTTAGTCACATTTTGGAACTCAAATGCAGTAGTGTGACTTACGAAAGACAGTGTTTCTGGTGTTACAACGAAGTCTTCATGTCAAACTTAAAAGTAAAAATAAAAATAATGGTGCTTCTAAAGTTAGAATTCTTTATAGTTTAAAGAAGTCTGGTTAAATATTAGCCAGTGCTTTAAGGTTTTAATTTTTTTTGCAGTGAAAATACCAAAAGATGTCTAAATCATGTATCATAATTACAAGATAAGGGAATTGCTACATACAAAACCAAAATGCCAAATAATGAGTAATACTGTTCAATAATGAACAATTTTCACAGCATTATTAATGTACAGAGGTGTTTCAGAAAAAGATAGTGAAGCATTTGTCTTTTGAAACCAATCAAGGACATTAAGTGAGATTGCTTCATAATAGTTCAAAGCATATCCCAAAACTTTGAAGCAGGAAAAGCAAAAGCCATTTTACGAAAATTGCTAGGTAGCCTGTGTAATCTGTTTAGGTCAGGGCCGCTTCTGATTTCCTGGAAGTGAATGCTTTTGTGAATAGTGAGGCTTCTACAGAAATTCTGAGAAAATTTATAAAGTATTAAGGGAGTGAAATAGCAATTTGGTGTCTGCTGGTCCATAAGAGTCGCTTTAACAAATCACAGCGTGCAAGTGATATGTGCTGGAATTGCATTTTGATTCTACTGTAGTATCAAGTTAAAATACAACATCAGAGATGAAGCAAAGTTTAAGTGCCACATACGTAAAGCAGAAATCAACCTGGAGTTTCTGGAATATATGACCTGTCAGTTTCCACACAACTTCAGTCTGAAGGTTCAGCTTCAAAAATAGACGAATTGCAAAATATTTTGTCCTTTCTCTTTCTTTACTGTGTTTGAGTGGGTAAATCCCTATCATCTTGGGTGTTCTTTACCTGTTTTCTTTCTTTACTTGCAATTGCTCCTAAAGGAAGATTATTAGTTAACAAATGTGCCCAGGACTCCTGAATTTTCAGGTCACTTTGTTTACTCCACAGTGCTTATTTGTTCCCTGCTTACTGTGAATCTCTTCAGTAAGTCCCTCAACAGATGTAGACCTTGGAACCTGACCAAAAAATCAGTAGTCTTCTGGCTCTGAAGCACGGATTTCTCCAAAATGCTTCATCATTGTAAGGCTTGATATGCATGCAGGCTGTGGCCGGTTCTAAAGAAAATTTATTTTAATAGTTGAGAACATGGCAATATAGCTGGCCAAGAAGGTAAAGGCAGAGGTTTTGATGCTTTTATAACAACACCTTTCTCATGCACAATAAAATTGCAGGCTGTGTCGTCCCCCTGTGCTCTATGGCCTGCCTGATTCCCCTGCGGGGGCCTCCAGACATGTTCATGAGAATTTTATCACTTGTAGCAAGGGAGTTACCTCTCGTCAGACACATACAGACAACATATGCAGCATCTTGCATGAGAATGAATTCCTTCCCACCTGAAAGCTCTTCCCTGGCAGCAAAAGTTTGCTTGAATGGGTACTAAACTCTCCCTCCTCCCTCTTTCTTCTGAAGGTCTTCCTGCAATCTTTCCTGCTACTTTGGGAACTGTTTATGGCAGATCATTGACTTCAGTTGCTGAGCCCTCTTTTTGGAGCATTTTTTGTCCTAAACCTACATTCAGGGCAGTGAACACATTTCATCAGCTTGTCATCCAGATTTGCAGGAGTCACCACTTCCTTCCAGGAACTTATGCTTACTCTAGTGCTTAAGATAGTGCAATGTGAGAAAAGGAGAAAGTCTTGAGCAAATTGGCCAAAATATCCCAGAATAGGGAAATAGCTAAGTCAGGCATCACTAGGGATTTTCAAACAGCAGGACTAGAACTGTGATGGTATCCTGAGGACACCATGAGGAAGAGTGTGCCTTGATAATCATCTCTCTTTTTTTACTTTTAGTTTGATTACATAAGATTTTTTTTAAAAGCCCCAATTTTGTAATAGTAGAACTGTTAACGGTTTCCTCTATATTGAGAAATCTTACTCAACAGAATAAAAAGATTGTGGTTAATCACTCTCTGAAATGTAGACACTTATATTTTTAATAATATAAACTATAATAATAATAATAATAATATAATTTAATAGTATATGATGAAAGCATTAATTTTTTTTAATTTCAATTTATTTTATCCAGTTTTGATTTTTTTCCCCATCTGAATAATTTAATCAATATATTTCCAGGATTTGACATGAATTTCCCCAAATATATTTGCTGATAACACAGCACTCACAGGTTTCTGCTTTCATAACACTAACTCATACCTCAAGATTTAAAACTATACAGTGTTACAGTGCACAGCCACATTAATACATTAGACTTTTAAGTAAATTTGTTTCATTTACATGCAGAATAGCAAGGTTTACACTATTGTGGGTGCTTGTTACAGCCACCTGATCAGGAGGAGGCCTTCTAAAGGCAGCTGGAAGTACCTTTACAGTAACAGGCCTGGCCCTCATGGGGGATTTCAACCACCCTTACAACCATTGGAGGGACAACACAAGGCACAAGCAGTCCAGAAGATTCCTGGAAAGCACTGATAACTTTCTGATGCACGTGATGGCGGAGCCAAGTAGGAAAGGTGTGATGCTGGACCTTATGCTCAGAAACAAGGAAGGTCTGATTGGAGATATGAAGGTTGGGGGTAGCCTTGGCTACACTGATCATGAGTTCAGTATTCTGCAAGGGGGAAACAAGGCAATGAGTAGATTGCAACCTTGGACTTCAGGAGAGCTAACATTGGCCTCTTCAGGGAATGTCTTGGAAGAATCCCATGGGAATGTGCCCTAGAGGGAAGAGGGGTCCAAGAGAACTGATCCATATTGCAGGATCACTTCCTCCAGACTCAAGAATAGTACATCCCTCTGGGCAAGAAACTGCAAAAGTGGGGCAGAAGATCTACATGGATGAACAAGGAACTCCTGTAAGCAGATACACAAGTCAGGGACAAGGTCCCTGGAATGAATATAGTAATGTTGTCAAAGTATTCAGAAATGCAACAAGGAAGGTGAAGGCCCACTTGTAATTAAATCTGGCTAAGGAGGTTGAGGATAACAAGATGGGCTTCTTCAAATACATTAATAGCAAAAGGAATATGAGGGTTGCAGAGAAGGCTGAGAAGCTGAATACTTTCTTTTCTTGTCTTCACTGCCAAGGCCAGCTCTCAGGAATCGTTGACCCAAGAGACTAGAGACAAGGCCTGGAGAAAAGAAGACTTTCCCCTGATTGCGGAGGATTGGGTTAGATACCAATTAGTCAAACTTGATATCTGCAGATCCATGGGCCCTGATTGAATGCACCCATGAGTGCCGAAGGAACTGGCAGACATCATTGCTAGGCTATTCTCAATCATCTTTGGAAATTCATGGTAGTCAGGAGAGGTGCCTGAGGACTAGAAGAAAGCAAATGTCACCCTAGAGTTAAAAAAACCAAACCCAAAAAGAAGGGCACAGGGAACTACTGGCCAGTCAGACTCACCTCAATCCCTGGAGAGGTGATGGAACAGCTCATCCTAGGGGC
>WEIV01024273.1:244822-269878 GCA_013390005.1 Calyptomena viridis
TCTTCCTGCAATCTTTCCTGCTACTTTGGGAATTGTTTATGGCAGATCATTGACTTCAGTTGCTGAGCCCTCTTTTTGGAGCATTTTTTGTCCTAAACCTACATTCAGGGCAGTGAACACATTTCATCAGCTTGTCATCCAGATTTGCAGGAGTCACCACTTCCTTCCAGGAACTTATGCTTACTCTAGTGCTTAAGATAGTGCAATGTGAGAAAAGGAGAAAGTCTTGAGCAAATTGGCCAAAATATCCCAGAATAGGGAAATAGCTAAGTCAGGCATCACTAGGGATTTTCAAACAGCAGGACTAGAACTGTGATGGTATCCTGAGGACACCATGAGGAAGAGTGTGCCTTGATAATCATCTCTCTTTTTTCACTTTTATTTTGATTACATAAGATTTTTTTTTAAAAGCCCCAATATTATAATAGTAGAACTGTTAACGGTTTCCTCTATATTGAGAAATCTTACTCAACAGAATAAAAAGATTGTGGTTAATCACTCTCTGAAATGTAGACACTTATATTTTTAATAATATAAACTATAATAATAATAATAATAATATAATTTAATAGTATATGATGAAAGCATCAATTTTTTTTAATTTCAATTTATTTTATCCAGTTTTGATTTTTTTCCCCATCTGAATAATTTAATCAATATATTTCCAGGATTTGACATGAATTTCCCCAAATATATTTGCTGATAACACAGCACTCACAGGTTTCTGCTTTCATAACACTAACTCATACCTCAAGATTTAAAACTATACAGTGTTACAGTGCACAGCCACATTAATACATTAGACTTTTAAGTAAATTTGTTTCATTTACATGCAGAATAGCAAGGTTTACACTATTGTGGGTGCTTGTTACAGCCACCTGATCAGGAGGAGGCCTTCTAAAGGCAGCTGGAAGTACCTTTACAGTAACAGGCCTGGCCCTCATGGGGGATTTCAACCACCCTTACAACCATTGGAGGGGCAACACAAGGCACAAGCAGTCCAGAAGATTCCTGGAAAGCACTGATAACTTTCTGATGCACGTGATGGCGGAGCCAAGTAGGAAAGGTGTGATGCTGGACCTTATGCTCAGAAACAAGGAAGGTCTGATTGGAGATATGAAGGTTGGGGGTAGCCTTGGCTACACTGATCATGAGTTCAGTATTCTGCAAGGGGGAAACAAGGCAATGAGTAGATTGCAACCTTGGACTTCAGGAGAGCTAACATTGGCCTCTTCAGGGAATGTCTTGGAAGAATCCCATGGGAATGTGCCCTAGAGGGAAGAGGGGTCCAAGAGAACTGATCCATATTGCAGGATCACTTCCTCCAGACTCAAGAATGGTACATCCCTCTGGGCAAGAAACTGCAAAAGTGGGGCAGAAGATCTACATGGATGAACAAGGAACTCCTGTAAGCAGATACACAAGTCAGGGACAAGGTCCCTGGAATGAATATAGTAATGTTGTCAAAGTATTCAGAAATGCAACAAGGAAGGTGAAGGCCCACTTGTAATTAAATCTGGCTAAGGAGGTTGAGGATAACAAGATGGGCTTCTTCAAATACATTAATAGCAAAAGGAATATGAGGGCTGCAGAGAAGGCTGAGAAGCTGAATACTTTCTTTTCTTGTCTTCACTGCCAAGGCCAGCTCTCAGGAATCGTTGACCCAAGAGACTAGAGACAAGGCCTGGAGAAAAGAAGACTTTCCCCTGATTGCGGAGGATTGGGTTAGATACCAATTAGTCAAACTTGATATCTGCAGATCCATGGGCCCTGATTGAATGCACCCATGAGTGCCGAAGGAACTGGCAGACATCATTGCTAGGCTATTCTCAATCATCTTTGGAAATTCATGGTAGTCAGGAGAGGTGCCTGAGGACTAGAAGAAAGCAAATGTCACCCTAGAGTTAAAAAAACCAAACCCAAAAAGAAGGGCACAGGGAACTACTGGCCAGTCAGACTCACCTCAATCCCTGGAGAGGTGATGGAACAGCTCATCCTAGGGGCAATCTCTAAATACATGGAAGATAAGAAAGTGATCAGAAGCAGTCAGCATGGATTCACCAAAGGGAAATCATGCTTAATCAACCTTATTCCCTTCTATGGTGGGTGAACTGGTTGGATAGATGAGCAGTGGATGCAGTGGATACCCAGGCTTCAGCAAGGTTTTTGACACTGACTCCCATGATAACCTCATAGGCAAGCTCAGTAAGTGCAGGCTGGATGAGTGGATGGTGAGATGGAGTGAGAACTGGCTGAATGGTATGTCTCAGAGGGTTGTGGACAGTGGCACAAAGTTTAGTTGGTGACTTGTCACTACTGGTGTCACCCAAGGTACAATACTGGGCCCAGTACTGTGTTAGTCATCATTGATTTGAATGAAGGGGTAGATGCTTCTTTAGCAAGTTTGATGATGATACAAAACTATGTAGAGTGACTGATATGCCAGACTGCTGTGCAGTCCTTCAGAAGGACCTTGATAGGTTGGAGGGATAGGCAGAGAGGAAATTTCATAAATTCAACTAAGTCAAATGCAAAGTCCTGCACCTGGGAAAGAATAGCCCCATGCAACAGTACAGGCTGGGGGTTGATCTGCTGGAAAGCAACTCTGTGGAGAATGACCTGTGGGTCCTGGTAGACAACAAGCTGTGCATGAGCCAACAGTGTGCCCCTGTGGCCACTGGCCAAGAATGCCAATGGTATCCTGGGAGGCTTTAGGAAGAGCACTGCCAGCAGGTTAGGGGAAGTGATCCTGCCCCTCTACTCAGCCCTAGTGAGGGCACATCTGGAGTTCTGTGTCCAGATTTGGGCTCCTCAGGACAAGAGAGAGATGGCACTCTTGGAGAAAATCCAGAGGAGGACAACAAAGATGATTAGGGGACTGGAGCATGTCACTCATGAGAATAGACTGAGAGAGCTGGGCCTGTTCAGCCTTTAGAAGAGACAACTGAGACAAGACTTCATCAATGTCTCTAAGTATCTAAAGGGAAGGTGTCAAGAAGATGGAACTAGGCTCTTCTAGGTGGTGCCAAGCAATAGGAAAAGAGGCCATGGGCAGAAACTCAAACACAGAAATTTCCACCTGAATATGAGGCAGAAATTTATCATGAGGGTGATTGAGCACTGGAGCAGGTTTCCCAGAAAAGGTTGTGGAGTCTCCTACTCTGGGGATATTCAAAAACTATCTGGACATAATTCTGAATAACATGCTCTAGGTGACCCTGCTTGAGTAGTGAGGTTGAACTAGATGACCTCCAGCAGTCCCTTCCAACCTTCCCCACTCTGTGATTCTGTGATATAAAAGGTCCATTGGGTCAGAGGCCAAAATGACATTTCTTTTCTCAAAACTACCTTTAGGCTTTCGGAAGAAAACCTCTCTCTTTTGGAAATTAATGACAGTAACTGATCTGAGGCTATGCTCCACAGAGATAAGTCTGGAAGTGCCTTTAGATATCTCCATGGTCACTATAAATTTTTCACAGAGAACGAACTACTGAGTGCTTCCATTATTCATGACTATACTTGTTCTTTACACACCCAGAGGAAAAAGGAGACACCATGTTTTTCTAGTGGACATGTTATGTTACTTTGATGAAAAATGGTTTTGTAAACTTCTTTCTGCTACTCTCACTATATTTGAAAGATTTATGTCAGTGTTCTCCAGTGAAGGACAGAGAAGACACTCCAAAAGATTTGTGTGATCAGCATGCAAAATTATAATTTTTTAACTACTCTAGCTTCTGATTCAGTGAAATTAAACTCCCTCTTAGGCCATAAAACCAGTGCTGCACTGCATTTTACATAAGCACAATATAAAGGAAAAATTAAGATAGATAAATATTCTTTTCATGGATTCATAAATACTACAGAAGCAAGAGAAATGTTGTTTACCCAAGGGGAAATTTTATAAGGGCTTACATGCAAAGTAGAAATTACTCTCCTTTCATCTGTCCCACATTCTGTACATTCATCTTCATATGTGGCTCAAAAAATACCAAGTAATCTCTTTTTAATTCAAAGATAACCTTCTGTCTCCTACCAAAACCCCACAATCTTCTACAGCAGTTGTTTTAAAGCACTATGTTTCCATATTATAGGTTGTTGTAAGGAAGAAAAACCCAAATGCTATTTTCAAGTGTGAATGCAGGAGACTGAGAAATAATTTTTTTAGAATTTTTAAAGTTACACTGACATTTACAAAAAATATATATTCATGGTGATACTGCTTGGAAAATTTTATTCTTTTTTACTCTTCAATTTATTCTAGTCATACTTTGCAATAATAAGCTTCTTTTTTTTTTACTACTGAGAAGAAAATAAACTGCTTCACAATTTATGCAAAAGGCAAGTTTAATATATGACAGAGTAGAATTTAGAATTTAGATTGGTATGTGCACTTTTGAGGTATCAAATATTTCCTGACAACATTCTAAAACTTTAGGAACTTCTTTTCTCTGAGCCAAGAAACAAAATGGCAAGTTTGCTTCTGAAGATAAAAATTGAATTATGCCATATATGCCTCATAATTAATATATTCTGTATACTAGCTGCTTAGAATAATTCAAATGCTATATGAGATCCAAATGTGATTTTTTTACAACTGAATAAGTCAGCAATATGTACCTTGTCAGTAATATGCAGAAACTTCTGATATTTAGAATTGCTTTTGCTCAGCCATATTTTAGCTTTACATAGCCCCAGTGGTAAAATAAACATGAAAAAACATCTGGTCAAATAAATTCAGAATCACTAAATGATTTGCTCTCAAATGACACCGGAAAGAAGGCTCTTGGGAAGATGTTAACAAACAGTAATGTCGTATCACAGCTTCTATAACTTTGTCTCAGCATGTATGCCACAGAGGAAGCTGTCTGCCAGTTTCATTAAATTATTTAGAAATTGCTTTGCATTATGTGCTAGGGTACATTTTCAGAAAATATTATTTTGTTGTTAAACTTGAAAACTATTTTTATTGATTCAGTCAGTTTATAATGTGTTACTTTTAGGCAATGGTGAACTATGGGAAACACTGGAATTTCTGTATGTCGCTAATCTGACTCCATCAATGCTTCCACACAGATGATGAGCACTGATGACCAAATGATAAGCAGCTGTTACTTTAAAAGCTTCCTTTGCAATGAAAAAATAAATGCTGAGAAGAGTAATGGAAAGGTGTACATTTAAGGAAAAAATGCAGGCTCCTTATTAGATTGATGGAAATTCTAAAACCATGCTTCCAGTTTTATTTAAGACTTTATATTACTACAGGGTCTTTCATTTCTTATTCTCTCACTCAATATTTAAATAACTCATTGCTCTTTTTAACTTATCAGCTGTTATTCTTTATCTCAGATCCGTGATTGCAGATCTCTGATTTCTTCTAATGTCTGTTGAATATACACAGTAGTTCATAATTCATTTCAGTGGGCCTTTTTATCCTGCATCACTTTACTGAGATGGCTTAGTCTTTCTGAATGTGTTTTTCAAATTCATTTCACTTCTGAGCTATCCAGAAGTTCTGAAATCCCCTGATTATGAATGGTAAAAATGTTTTGACTTTTTTAAGGTTTAAACTGTTCTAAAAATACAAATACGATGTAAGAAACAAAATCACAACTAGAACTAATTTTCTAGCTCTTACAATTTTCTACATAATCAGATTTCCATAGAACCAATTTTCAGTTAAATAATCAGTTAAACTGACGCTTGTGTCAAGGAAACTTCAGTTCCTGTTTTGTGTCTTCTGACGGAAAGTGTGTTGTCTTCAAGATGAGATGATAACAGGACTTTGTCAAAACTTCTAGATGAACATGTTGAAAACTCCTTGTAGAACTATGAAATTTGGGTAATCTATACTAAACAAACCATATATGCCAGTGCAAGCAGCTTCTCAACCTCATTACTCTAAGAGGTGTGTACTGTATAAGACATGCACTGCATCATCCTCAGGCACACTTCAGCTGGATCTTTAAAGTACAAATCTGCTATGTGATGGCACAGGCAAAGTTTCTTGAACTACTGAGGTTGTCGGTTAACCTCAAAGCTGGTGTTTGCATTATGTGTTGAGGGATTTAATTGCTACACTTTTGATATCCATAAAACCTGCAGGATTTAATATCAAACATAAAAATCAAATGTATTGTAGGCACAGGCAATGTATACCTTTATTCAGTTACATAACCAGTTGCTTTGCAAAAGTGGCAGCAATATTTTATTTGTTCTAGGAAGCAATTAGAATTTTACTAGATGTTTGACACTCATATTCCATTATTTATTTGAATACTTAATAATACTGAGGCAATTTTGCAAAGTCCTGGGTTGGGTAAGAAAAATCCTGAAGCATTAATCACTTTAATCACTTTTCTGTCATAGCTGTAAGCCCACTGTAAATGCAAAACTATGGAGGCATTATCAGAGGGCTGAGTAGACTCGTGTATTAACACTTACAGAAATGTATGATGAGGAAAGAGTAAATAAACCTTATATTTCAGATAACAAAATTATTGTTTCAAGATGTCACTCAGTAGATGCACAAAAAGTTGAATACTTCTGTCCTTCTTCACTTTGGATCAATCATTAGAAGTATAGATAATATGGTAACTGGAAAAGCATTGTTTTGGTATTTTAACATGGTTTCTACATGTATTGTGCAGGTTTATAACAGCACAAGGAAAACCAGAGGGTGATTAAGTCAGCTGTTGCATATTGCTGGACTCTGTCTTATTTCATGCTTAACTCTGTAGCTAGGGCAGTGCCGTGCTGAAGAAGTAGTATCTCATATGGATTCTGAGCAGTCTTGAATTGTAAAGGTATAGAAAAGATTAATTTTATTGTTTCATTAGTTGTTGACGTCAGATTAATTTACAGTATAGCTTAGAAAATTAAGTGAAGGGAAATGTGGTAGTGGCACTAGAGTTAGACTCCCCTTGCTTCTACAAAGGTTATCATCAATTGTAATTTGTTACTGACTTGGTGTTAGAGCTGTGTTCTAACAAATTTGAGAAGTAAAAATGGGATAATTAGTAGAGTTAAATTCTGTAGGTGAAACTAGGTAGATGTTAGCAGTGCTTACTGCTTGAATTTCAGATTGTGTGAAAAAGGATATCTTGTGCTTTCTATTCCTGTTTAACTGAAATTGCAACCTTCTATCTAACATGCATGGTGACATCATAAAGTCAGGAGTTTGTGTCAAAGAGTTCTGAAAGCAGCTTATATCAATGGTTTAAAATACTAGTTTGTAAATAAAAATGGAAGGAAACTCTCTTTCTGATAGAGAATACTATTCAGCACTTTGAGTATGACATGTTCTTTAGGCAGAATAGCTATTTCTGTTAACAAGTGTGTGTGCAATACATTTATCCTGAGGCTGAAGGCAGGAGAGGTACATCTGGAATGACAGCTTGGGAATAGCCACTGAGTTGGTCTTTTCCTCTTGGAACTAGAACTGATTTTTGAATATTTCCTCACATTAGAGTGTTCCTGCTCTACATTTGTATTACTGGAGTGGGATGTTGCTAAGCTACAACGGGGGCTGTTTGAATTTCTGACAACCTCTTTTCCTTCTAGAATGAATAGTTTCTGAAAGACAGGTAGATGACCTTCTTGATGACCCATTAGAGATTAATGCTGCCATATGTATAGTGGACAGTAGTGTAAAGTGCTGTTACTTCTAACACTAGAGCAGCACGAGTGACTGCATCTTCCCCTTAATGAAAACCAAGGTGCTGTTTCCTTCAGGACAGGAAGACCCAGACTCCTCAGTACATGCAACAAACTGAGACAGTTAAAAGAACATGGGGATCTTCAAAAGAAATGCATCATGGGTGGTCAATGCAGTCAGACGATTAATTTTTGACATTTAATGTATTTGTAACCCTCAATGAGTGGTGACATTAATGGCTGCATGTTCTTTCTGACTCTGTTCTCTCTACTGCAAGCCCATCTAGTACTGTTACCTGTCCAATTTGCATGAATACCTACTCAGAGGTAAGGATCCATGTGTTGTCTTCCTCTTTTTCTATGGGATGGAGAACAACGCAGAGGGGGAGACATGCAACTCAGTTGGATAATGTGGGATGTTAAGACAGCTGGCTTTAAAGCTCAAAATATCTTGTCACTCAAAGTCACTTCTTAGTGATGTGCACAGAGGGAGAAACACTTGCCAATATGGTACTGAAAGATCTTTGGGTTCCTTATTATTATAATACAGGACTGTGGAGTAGCGATAAAAGACAGGAGTTGAAATAGAACAAAATTTACAGAGGAAATACTGCCTTTTCCTGAGTGGAAATAAGAAAATTCCAGTTGACACTTCCAGGATAACATAAAAGTCATGCTGTCCCACAGAGGTTCCCTAAATACTGGTAAGCACCTGTATACTGAAGAACGGGGTGATGTGAAGACATCATTAACCAAACTTCAGTAAAATTGGGAACCAGATGGGAAATATGGTGACTCCTTCTGACCTGTGCCAGCTATCTATCAAGAAACAATAAATACCTGTCATACTACTCCAAATTTAGTTTTGCTGTCTATAGTACTCAAAATCCCTCCCTAGAAAACCTAAAGAAATAGTATATAAAGAGGTTGGAAATAGAAAGAAGTTGGGAGAAGCTTTCCCGCCACACTTCTGGGGCAGCTGACAAGCTGACTCTCTTCTCCATCTCATATAGGAATGCCTGTATGGGTAAGCTAGTTGCTTGCTTTAGAAACTAAAACTTGCTTTTCTTCATAATATTCTTAATAGACTTATTTCCTTTAGAACTTGTGCTTATGCTTTGTCTTATGCTGTTTAAATATGTCTTTGCAGACAGATCCTATCACAGACTACCACGAACTCTCACTTGTCACAATTTGTCTTAATAAAAAGTGTTATTTCATAACTGTTAGAGTGATTCCATTATAAAGGTGCTAAATATAAAGGTAGTTTTGTTGATGGCAAAATTACACATTAGAAAGACCCATTGAGGGATCCCCTCCTCTATTGACTCAGGCCTCCCTGAAAGGATAAAATTGAATGAACCCTCCAACTGGTGAATCTCCGGTGAAGGTTTCCCATGCATGGGATGCTGGCAGACTGGTCAGGCAATAGAGAGTTTCAATTTCCCAGGGATTCTGACAGTCAAACTAATTATTAAGGGTTGAGAGAAACTTCCCTTTTGAAGGGCTGGGCAAAGCCACCCTCTTTTTTTGACAAGGACTAACTCCAGATATTACCATTTCACTGGTGCCAATGGACCAGAAAAGTTGAATTCTTTACTCCCAATCACTGTTGTGGTCTCCTTTCTTCCAGATCATGCAAAGTGGACAACTGGTTGTTTCAACCATATGTGGCCATGTCTTCTGCAGTTAGTGCCTCTGTAATGCCCTTGAGATTGCCAACTCTTGCCCAATCTGCTGGAAGAATTTCATTCACAGACAATGCCATCCCATTTGTATATCAGGACTTCTATTTCTCAGGACAAACTTAGCTGGTTTTCAGGCAAAATGAATCTTTAATGATATATATTTGAGTTCCAGTGATTTTTGACATTGGCAAAATTGATAGGTGATATAAAAATATTTTTCTTTGTGTAAATATATGTCTTGTGGTTATAGTTAAATTTTTCCTGTATTTGTATTCAAGTCTGACTACTGGCCTCTGCTGGTAGACAAACCATTCTTGTGTTAGCTGGAAATAAAACTATTGCTTTTTATTAATCAGAAACGCTTGTTATTTATCACACTGTAGTCATTGATTTTGTGGGAAAAAAATCCTAAAGGCTCAAGCCTTTTAGTTCTTGTGGGCAGTGCGTGTTATACCGGGAAAAGGCTCCACTTGGAGTGGGAGGAATGTGGAGACAAGGGGGTGCAATCCTGCTCCAGAATGGAGGAGTGGAGGGATGGAAAAGCGGGCTGGTTAGCAGAGGGAGCCTGGGAGATGCGAGAGAGAGGGTTTGCTGAAAAGATTGTGAGGGTGTTGGGCTCTCTTCCCATCCCTAAGCTGTTGGCAAAACTCCCACAGGCTGTTTGTTAAGAGTAAGAGTATAGAAACTTAGTATAAGCTGAGGTTTTTCTGTGCCACTTTGAAACAACATGGGGCCGTGGGGTCTCTGCTTCATTGCAGACACCCTTCAGTCGTTAGGCTTTCCTCAAGCCCAATGCAAGATGAGGGAGAGGCCCAGCCCAGGGGCCCAGCCCGTGTTCTCTTCAACCAGCTTCATCTATTCTACAGAATTCATCAATTCTACAGAAACTCTGTACAGTTCTGACAATTTGCCATTCTGCTGCAGGCAGATGCCGACCGATGTGAAGCAGTGTGCCCACCTCTCCAGCCTGTTGAGATCAGTACTCAGGGGGATCAGCTACTCCTCCCACCTTTGTGTCATCAATGAACTTTCTGAGAAGGCACTCTATTCCTTCATCCAAGTTGATCATCACTGATTGATAAGCTAAACAATACTGAACCCAGTATAGACCCTCAGGGGACACCACTAGTTACAGGCCTTCAACTAGACTTTGTGCTGCTCATCACAACCCCCCGAAACCTGCCATTCAGCCATTTATTTGTTTACAAGCAAATTATAGAGTAAATCCACCAGGATTGTTTGCATAAGAAAAGGCACTACACCAGAAGTTCACATGAAATCTTATTGATTCTTCAAACATGTTATCTTGTTTTCCAAATACAGAATTACTGTAAGCCCTGAGTTGATCATAACTTTAATTATCACTGAAATATCACCTTTGCACAAAAAGAAAGAACTAAAGGAGAAAGTGATTTGTGGTCATAGTATTCAGTTTCACTACCTAGTCCAACAGGTTTCAAAATTGCATAATAAGAAGTACTGACAAGTATGGTTTTTTTTTTCTATTTCAGTAGTTAAAAAATTTGCAGATATAAAGAAGTTAACCCTTTATACCTTCCAGACATTGTTCTCACTCTACTATTTGAGATGTATTATTAATGAGATGTATTATTATGTTGTCAGCTGCTTACTTAGAATGTAATGCATTCTGTTCTCTGAATGAAGCAAGAGCAAGTGAAAAATGCCTGCAGTGAAAGTTGTAGCTGAATGCTTATGCAGAAGCTAGCTTTCATTTTTGGACTCTAATTTTTATTGATTAATGTTTGATTATTATTGTGTGGACATTGGAGTTGAAGAGATAATAACTGGATGTGGTTTCTGACAGTTAAAATGCAAATGAGTTCTTTGTACTTTGGATGTTACAGATCAGGCAAAAATAATTTTTCTCCTTTTACCTTAGGCAATATAACTCCTTTTTTATTTTACCTTAATTCAGGATGAAAATTTCTAAGGAAACACTGTTTCAAGTGTTTTTATAATTTTCAAGTTCAGTACTTAAAAATGAGTAATTTTATAGAAACTGCTTTTGAGGAGGGATATTTGCTTTAACATAGGCAAAAAGATTCGAACAGTTTAGCATCAAACTTTGATTTAAAAAAATGAAAAAGAAAAACCAAATAGTCCAAGATCTGTTGAAAATTTTGCTTGACAAGCAAAGATGTGAGCTTTTGAGATCTGGCATAACAAAGACTAGTTAAAGAAACAGTAAATTTATCTACTCTAAATTCACTTAATGGTTTCCTTGTTGCTCATAGTAGGGTACTGCAGTATTCCATTCTGCAGTAGTGCCTCTTTTACCAATTGTTTTTTGTAAAGCAAAATAAATGACATATAAAAGACATTTTATGAAAGTCTAAAATATTGTTGGAAACGCATTACAATATCTGATGTTATTTTGAATTATAAGACAAATGAAATTTAAAAAGTTAGAATAATGTTTTTGTTACAGAATACTCCTCCTAAGGGGTCACATAAGGGTTCTTCTCAGTATTTATAACATAGGAATAATAGAGCAGTCTTAATTAGTTATTATAAAGAAGGAGGTTAGGTCATGCATTTTAATATTAAGTTGGAAGAAGTCCATTTAAAGCTGTGGTCACTTTCATGTGGTAATAAATTTTTTTTTTGGGTAGATGTCAAAATTTCAGTAGAATATTATTATTTTTTGATCATTACTGGACAGCTTCATGAATATTTATTTCTCACTGCTTACCTCAATATTGTGAAAATGGATGTATTCTCACATAATGCAGAATGAGATAATTACAGTAGATGCTAGAGGATATGAAGCCAGATTTATGTTTTCAAATAGGCATGGAACAGGACATGTAGGAAAAAAATTGTTTCATAACACCTCTCGTTTTACAGAGGCACTGCTGTGGTAACACTTTACAAATATGACTGACTGGAGGATACCTTATTTTTAAATAAAGTGGGAATGTAAGTGTCTAAGATTAATCCTTTTGTGAATGGAAAAACAACAGACTTTCAAAACTCATAAAGTATACAGCAAAATCATCCACAGTGGTTTGTAGGACGAAATAGCTGTCTAGAGATTTCAGTTTGTAATAATTAATTTGTTGTCCTTTCTAGTATACAGCAAAAAAAAAAAAAAAATGGCATTAACAGCCCTCCAAGATTAAGACCACAATTTTATTTGCAGAAGTAAAGGATCACAAGACTCAGTAACTAGTCCTGCCTTTGTCCCAGCATCTTCAGAAATGAGAAAAAGATGCAAGGTTCTGCCAGCCAGGCAGATCTCATGTCCATGTATCAGGATTGGTTTTCTGTGAGATGAGAGATGGAGATTTTTTTCCTATTTTATTTTATTTCATTTCCCTATTTATTTCCCTGGTCTGGTCTGAAAATGAGCTTGACTTTAACTGACTTACTCAGAACAGGTAAACCACATTCCTGAAGCGTGTCCCACAGTAAAATAGGAGTAGATGTCATAGGGACTGCCTGATGTGAGAAGTAAATCAGTACATTAGGATGGATCTGTGATACTTGTTATAACTATTAACCACTCCAAACATTTTTTGGTTTTGATTGACTAAATGAAAGAATTATCAAGAACATGATTTTCTTTGTTGAGTTACAAATATCTAGGTATTGGGTAACTGAACCACTCACCAAACTTTTGAGGTAGTTGAATATCTTTCTGTCTTTTTTTGAAAAATGAAATACATTTAACTGATATAAAATGATTGCTCTGGAGTATGAAAGCTTTTAGGTACAGGGCAAGGGTAAATGAAATGAAAATGGAAATGCAAGCTTTATTCAGCATGAGCCAAAGGATTTTAGAGGTGATATGAAGGATACATCAGCATCTCAAGGGACTGATGATTCAGACTTGAGGTCCATTCAATCTGTAGTCATTTTAGTAGCAGTATACTTTTGTAGTTCCTGTCAAATAGTGCAAGATAATTCCTAATATAATTATATTTTATGATTAAATTTGCCAGCTTTTCAACGTGCTGTGGAATAAAAGTAATTTAATTTTTGTAGCAATTTTTTTTGTCTTCTAATGGTTGATTTCAGCCTTTAATTAAAGCACTTTTTTCTTTCTTTTATCAACTGCTAAAAACCTCTGATCCTCCTGTGTACTGTTTCTTATGTACTGCTCTTGAATCATGGTTTTGCATCTTAACTAAGGAGGAGGAAGATGTAATTATTTAACGTATAAAAAATTAATATCTTAGTTTATATTATTGAATGTTATCTTCCTTTTATATTATTGAAATGTTACCTTCCTTCCTCTTTAAAGAGCTATTTTAGGGAATATGTATTTTAGCACCAAAGCAATAATTCATCAGAGCCAAAATGAAGGGATTTAACTTACTTTGGCATCTATACTTTTGAAGAGTATTTTACTCATTTTTCCTACAATTTATAATCTGAGCTCTTCTTAAACATATGTAGTAAAAGTGCCAGAATCTAACTTTGCATTATAGGCTACATGATCACTCAACTGCTTACACTGCTAATAGCTTTTTCCTAAAATCTGCCTAAACTTTTCTTAGCCTCAAGGTATTATTCTTTGTCTGTCATTTCTTGAGACTGTAACTGAGATTTTTTTCATGTAAATTGCAATGGTTTGACTCTGGCTAAAAGNCTGCTGAAAATGCATAATATTCCCTTAGTATTCACCATTCTAAATTACATACATTCAGCTCAGTCAGTCTCTCATTACAGGATTTATCCTCCATCCTTTGTGTCAGCCTCATTTCCTTTGTAATTTCTCTTTTTTTTTAATGTATTTTCCTAGTACCTTTTGGAGATAGTAATGTGTAACCAAAGAGATGACCTGTAGTTTGGCTCAACAGAAAAAATGCTAGGACTACATTCAGGCAATAAATAAATCCTCATATATTCCAAATGACAGATCCTGTGTTGTTTTTCATCACTCTAGTAATATCTAGTTCATGTGGCCTTACTTACACACATTTCTTTCTTTTAACATTTTGTCTGGAAGTGTTTCAGTTTTATAAAAGGTACACAGAAATTTGGAAGAACATTTGATGATGCTAAAGTAGCTCTTCATCATAATAAACACCTCTTCAACAATAACAGTAATCAAAATCCTTTTCCAATTATTCCACAACATGAATAATTTGCATCTTTGATATATTGCATCTTTGATATTTCATTAATAGTTTTCAAAATGCATCAGAAGTGTGTGTTAATTTTCTGTATTTTATATAAGACAATACAAAACTAAGAAAAAACATGTTTAGATTTTTTAAAGCCCTTCAACTTTAAACAAAATGTAGAGGTTATGTATTATTGAGGTTGGGCAAATTTTATGCTGTTCCTTCCAATAAGATAGGAACTGTTGGATTTTGATTTCCTTTTTGAGTTTCTGATATAAGCTGTATTTTGTCTCTCTCTACTTTAGTCTCAAACACAATGTATTCAAAACCTCCAAAATGCAACAATTAATGTTCTGACACATACACATACAAAAGCACAGAAACAAACATACAATGGAGAATGACAAAGAAGCTAAGTAATATTTATTGTAGAAGTGCAAACACAGAAACATATTTGCAGACTTGTATTGATTCATAGAGTCAACAGTAATTTTCCCATCGACTACATTTGTGCAGAGAAAACCACACACTGTGTGCACTATTACTATTGCTGCTGCTGAATATAGTGCTTTGAGTGCTGGATTAAGTGCAAGTCTCTAAAAACATTGCTTTGGGAAAGAAATAAAAAATAAACGCAATGTCTTTGGGCATGATTTAATCTGGAAAGTTTAAAATCAGTTCAGAGCTAGTTCTAGGAGAGCTATTGAAGTTACTGCAGTGTTAGATGCTCAAGCACACCTTGGCTGTGCTCTACTACAGCAGGATAGTTGACATCCAGTGTATAGGAGAAAGGAAACAGGTGCCTGTGGAATAACCCCTGCCTGCTGAGGTCAATAGATATTAAGAAATTAGTGTTGCTAGATTAAATAACCTGGCCTACACAATGCAGAGTTTTCTGCATTTCTGAATTAAATTCTTACTTTTAATCCAACATTGCTGTTGAAACAAAGTGATCCTGTTAACGAAGAATCCATTCTGTTCTACTCTGATAGAAAAAATCTTGCATAAACATCATTCTGATCTTGACTTTAAAATTTTTAATGGAAATAGATTTATCTTTGATAAAGTATTTTACTGGTAAATTATCATCTATGCTAGTTTTGGCTGGGGTAGAGTTAATTTTTTTCACAATGACTAGTATGGGACTGTGTCTTGGATTTATGCTGAATACAGTGATGTTAATAGAGAAGTTTCTGCTGAGTAGTTTTTACACAGAGCCATGCCCTTGTTTGCTTTTCTTACTGCTACACTGGCAATAAAGTTGAAAGTGCATGGGAGTCTGGGAGAAGACACAGCAGGAGAAATGACCGAAAATGATCAAAGGGATATTCCACACTGTATGACATCATACCAAGTATATAAATTGTGAGGAAGAAGAAGGAAGAGGAGGGATGTTTGAAGTGATGACTTTTGTCTTCCCAAGTCTCAGTTATACATGACGGAGCGCTGCTCTCCTAGAGATGGCTGAACACCTGCCTGCCCATGGGAAGCAGTGAATTAATTCCTTGTTTTGCTTTGCTTGTGTGTGCGGCTTTTGTTTTTCTTATTAAACCGTCTTTATCTCAATCTACAAGTTTTCTAGCTTTCAGCCTTCTGATTCTGTCCTCTGCCCTCTGGTGTGGGAGTGAGTGAACAGCTGTGTGGGGCTTGGTTGCTGGCTAGGTTAAACCATGACATGCTCACACATTTCTTTTGTCTTATTGCTCATCTGAATATTGTTAGTTTCTGGTTCCAGATGCTGGATTTTATTGCAGCTTCCTTCCATCTTCCCTCCCATCTTCCCTCCCTGCCCTGTTAACTATTGTGCTAAACAAATTGCACTGTTTCCTTATGTTAGCATAATTTACTTTACCTCTGATCATTTTTACTGTTCCTAATTTGATTGGACTCTTTTCCTTTTCTAATAGACAGTTAAAGGGCAGAAGTTGGAGCATCTTGCAAGGTCACCATTACAGAAATTTTCATCTTGACTCTCTTCTGAACATCTTTTTTACTCACAAGCATATGACTTGAGCATCACCATGTTTTCAAGGGACACCATAAGAGTTCCACACACCTTTAGGGTAAACAGTCATACAGTGATGGACTGGATGTACTGGATGTACTTTAGGACATATGGTTATTTCAGAATAAGTTTCTGTTCCTGGCTCTTTAGATCCTTAGAAACAGTTAAATTGTAGACATGCTTTGTATGTACTATTCTGCAATAGAGAATGTTAACTATCCTGATTATAATACTGTCATTAGCATCTAAGTGCCTAAAATAGGTTAGACTGGCATTTGACAATTCCTCTGGGCCTTCATGGAGACAACATGTTCTCTTCTCTCTTGATTGCAGAGAATTCTGAATTAGTTTTCAGTATCTGTTATAGGGATACCTGTCTTTTTTAAAGTTACCATATATTCTCATGGATTTTTTTCTGTTTTTTGTAACTACAGAATAATATTTATGCACAAAAGAGAGGGTAGCAAATACAACATTGTAAGTGATAAACTATTTCAATTACTTCCCATTAAAATTCAGGAGGCAATGTAGTTAATTTTCTATGAGTAAGAACTTATACCTACTGACATTAAGCTAGACTTGGATTTGTATGCAGATGGCCCTACCGCATTAATGGTGATGATTTTTCAGTCTGCCAGGAGCTTTAATTTTGCACAAAAATTAATTTGATGCTCATGACATTTCCTCCTATATTATTTCACTGTAGTTAAAAACACATAACTGCTTCTATCCTAACCTGTTTTCAGCTACGGATAGAATTCTCCTTAATGTACAATTAATAGCACTTAAGATATCAAGAACATCACAGACTAAACATTTGATTTTTCTATCTGAAATAAATGTTGAGATTTTTTTTATCATTAAGACTCTAAAAAAAACAGTATTTAAAACCTGAGTACAGCCACGTATTGCAGAAAACCCACTAAATAAATTATATGAGTTCTCATGACCAAAGTAAACTAACATAGAGTTTCACATAGGTTAACAATTCTACATATATGGTATAGCAAGATTCAGAAATGGCAGTTTTTGTTGCTGTGTTACTCTCATTAACCCTCTTCTTGCAGGTTTCTTGCATTTTCATACATCATTGCCACAGGAAGGCATGGACACACACAAGGCTTTTATGTAAGAATTATTCCTGTTTCTTTGGGGAAGCATCTGTGCATTTAAGCTTAACAAAAATAATAAAAATATTATCAAACTGTTAGAATCCATATGGCAGAGATATTATAAGTAGAGGCATTCCAGAGAAAATAAAAGCCTGAAGATTTTAATAGTGGAAATCTGGTAGAATTAAATTTTTATGTCTATGAATGTCAAAACTGTGAAAAGACAAAGTTGGTCAGGATGAGCTGAATCATGGCAATTCCCATGGTTATATGCTAGAGACAAAGCAGAGCAGCAAGAAAACCATATTGTCTTTTGTGTTAATGTTTTACTTTGCATCCCTGAAGTATTGAAGCCTATGCATATCAAGCAGCTGGTATCTGTGACTTCCCAGATGATTCTTAAGCACACCCCAAATGCAACACACAGAGGTCATTAAAAAATGCTTTCTGTAAATAATTCCCCCTATGTCCAGTTTCTGTCATAATTTTTGTACTGTAAGTAGAGGTAACATACATAGTTTGTGAATATTCTCTAAGAAATATATAAATGTATATATAAGTGCATGAACAAAGTGGAGATGTATGAACTTACAATGCTTTCTTCCTTTCTTCCTGATCCTATCTAATAGTATAGGTAAAACTGAAAAGGTTTCACAAGTTTCCAGGAACTGCTAACTGTTTTTAAGGGTTCAGCACACAAAATAAGAGTCCAAATAAATGATTTGAAATACGTTTTGAAAAATCCAGAAGCAGTTCCTTTTTAAATAGCAATGTATTAAAATAATATGGGCAGAGGATCTTGAAAATTACATCTCTGAGTGGTACCTGAACAACTCAGCAATTACAATTATGTATTAAATAAATAAACAGTTCACATTAGTTTATTTATTTATTTATTAATTTATTTATGTAGATGCCAATGTTCTGGCCTTTTTCAAGACCAAATTACTCTGAGTGAAGGATAGTAGAGGAATAGGAGCTTCAGTACATATGTATCTTTGTATACATCAATTTGCCTGTTATTAATTTAGTATCTCAAGAGTACCAATAAATGATTCCATTGGTATAGAAGTGAAGTACTAGACTGGTTGGTAAAAGTAGTTAACATTAAAATGCATCATACCTTTACCTAGAATTTTTTATAACTCTAATTTTCTTTTTCCGACTATTGAAGGTAGAAATAGAAGTAATCTGAGATATTTTTTAAAATGGTATATACCGTGTTACTGGGGTATCTGGATTGTTTCCTTGGTCATAAAAACATTAGACTGAACCAGTTGAAAGACAAAGAGAACTCTTCTTAATGGACCCACAAGCAAAAACAAAGGCAATAGTTTATATACAAAGACCCAGTGCAAAGTGTTAGATATCTTATAATTAAAGGACTATTTGAAAACACATCTGTTCAGAGAAATGCTCTAGTTACACTTCCAACTGCTGATCAAAGCACTGACCTCAAACACTGTTCTGGGGCATAGCTTTCATTTAACAATAACTGAATGATCCTGAGGCAATCTGTGTAACACTTGTTAATGTAATGGATAAAGACCAACAACTGTCATTTATAGTACTTTTCTAACTTGTCTTTTGTCAGCATTTGAAAATATTCAGACATATTCAAATTAATTGAAGGGTCAAAACATGACCTTCCAGGATCTCTTTCAGTCATTTCACAGGATAGAGGTTTGGATCATATAATGAAATAGAGATTATATATTCTATTACCTGAATGTTGGCCTGGAAAATAAATAAACTTTGCAGCTGAAGGTTTTCCTTTCTGCTTCTTCACTATAACCCAATGTGAGCATGCAAGGTTCCTAATATTTTGACTTCAGAAAAAAGCATGAAATATTAAACCAAAAAATTGCGTATAAAATAGAGAGTACAAGTAGAAATAAGAAGTTTCTTTACTCCCTAAAATAACATGAGAATCACCAACAATACCTGTCTGATGCATAAGGATAATAGCATGTACTTGTCAATTCACACAATATTGATTTATTAGTGTCAGTATCTTTCTTTCTAACTGCTTTTATATTATCTGCTTGTTCACATTTACTGTATGCAGTCAGTGGACTTCATGATTTGCAGCCAACAGAAAGTGAGTAGATGTAGAATTGTCCTCCAGACCAAAGGAAAAGCATATTCTACTTGACACAAATATGCACGTAACTGTTAAAAATGTCAGTTTATGGCCTTATATCTGTTCAAATATTTGCTTCTGTAATCTGTTACCTAAAAAGCCCAGAACAAGTAGTTTATGGTATGATTTACTGATTAAAAGTGAGAAAAAACCATGTAAAATCTTTATGAAGTTAGTGAGATTACATTTGAATTGCTAACCATTTTTATTTTCATAAAAATATGAACTTACACACAGCCCATGGAATTGCTGTTATACCAGTGAAAATGACATCTGTATCAAACTTGCTCTGCCCTGGTTGCTAAATCTTTCTTATGGGTCTCCTGGTTAGTTACATTTATTGGTTCCCTAAATCTGGATTACTTTGCAGTACCAAAGGGTTCTTGAAACCTTTTATAGTTCCTACACTATCTTTTGAACTATTTTCACTTAACAGTTTCACTTTGAGAATCCACTGCCACAGGATATAATATATAGTATTGGGTTATTGCCATTTCAGTAATTTCTTATGTAGCCTGTGCAAAAGGTTCAGATTTCATGAAAACAAAGGAAGTTCTTTAACCTTCATGGTTGAAAGACTTGATGTATGTCTTGTGACTTTGACTTGATTTTCTCTTACATAAAATAATGCCTGTCTGTTTGAAAAAAGCAGGACATAAAGCAAAGGTAATAATTTTAAAAAGTACATCTCACAACTTCATTAGCAAAATGCACACCTGATGAAATCCATTCACTTGTGGTTTAAAAGCACTGTTCTGTCTTGATTATTTAATTATTCACTGATATTACGGGTATAGCTGTGCCTGCATTTTCATTTTGATGGTGGAGTCTGGTCAGAGATTCTTAGATTATTGATATTACTCAGCAAAATTAGATGGCATTCTTTTGTCTTTTCTACTCTAAATTTTAACTCTTCTTCAGGGAAAATGCAGTCCCAGCAAGAGATTGGCTTAGTTTAGCTTCTGTCTGGCTTTGAAAAGCTGTCATTGTGAAGATCTGTCATGGAAACTGCTATATAGCTAAAAAAATATTGGCAGGAGGTAGTAAAGTTTCCTGCTGATGTTATAGGATGGAGAAATTTCCATAGTGCTTGAGAAAAATCAGAGGAAAAATGTGTCTCAAGGAGGAGTCATAGGTAATGATAAGTCTTAAGCTGAATAGGAGAGAGGAAGAAAGGGATGTTTATAACAAATATTTCATTGAAAAATAAACCAGTGAGAACTAGTTAGAGAATAGCAATTTTTCTTTAGTGAAACAGAAGACTTGTATTTTGACTGGAGTGTTACTGAAAATATGCAATCATAGGATGGGTTGGGTTGTAAGGAACCTTAAAGATCAGCTGGTTCCAACCCTCCTGCCATCGTCAGGGATGCCACTCACTAGAACATGTTATTCAAGACCACATACAACCTGATGCTGAACACTCCCAGGGATAGGACATCCACAGCCTCTCTGGGCAACCTATTCCAATGCTTCAGCATCCTCTGAATAAAGAATTTCTTCCTAAGATCTAACTTAAAATATGTCTATTTACTTGACCTGTGCAAAGTTACTGTAATATCTATAGTAATGTGGCAACTGGCTTTCAGTGGATATAATTGTATTTTTATGCAGTTTTGGGCAAAGTTCTTGTCAGTGAGAAACTCTTGATTTTCCTTGGTGGGCATCTGAATATGTAGATATAGGTCATGTAAGTGATTAAGTGATCTAAAAAGAAATAATTTATTTTACATCTTTGTTATTTTTTTTTTTGCTGGGATGTGTAGAGAGCATTTAAAGGGACACCTTGTAAAAAATTTCTGAGAAAAGTTGATTCTTTGAATCATCTCTAATAATCTATTTCAATTAACTTTTTTTTCCATTAAAACTCCTTAATATGACTTTTTTTTTTTTTCTATACAACATTTAAAATTACCTGAGTGAGAGGATGGAGATATTACACTGCATGGAGTGGGCTGAGATTTTTTGGACCAAATTTTGCATTCTTGAACTCTGGCAGGCTTGATGCTGCGACCACTTCCCTGCGGAGCGTGTTCCAGCACCCGACCACCCTCTTAGTGAAGAACCTTTTCCTAATGTCCAACCTAAACCTCCCCTGACACGACTTCATGCCATTCCCTTGGGTGCTGTCACTGGTCACCTCAGAGAAGAGATCAGTGTCTGTCCCTCCATTGCCCCTCACGAGGAAGTTGTAACTGCAATGAGGTCTCCCCTCAGTCTCCTCCAGGCTGAACAGACCAAGTGACCTCAGCTGCTCCTCATATGACTTCTCCTCAAGGCCTTTCACCACTTTCATTGCCCTCCTTTGGACACCCTCTAATTGCTTAATATCTTTTTTATATTGCAGTGACCAAAACTGCCACTATATTCAAGGTGAGGCTGCACCAGTGCAGAGCAGAGCAGGACAATCAACTCTCTTGACTGGCTGGTGATGCTTTGCATGACAATTCCCTTTTTTTGACTTATACTGAAGGGGAAAAAACTATTCAAAGAAGCTGAATTTGTTCTTTGTGAAAACCATCCCCTAATTACTGTCAAAGCCTGAAACCATAGCATGCATTGTGTCACTTTTAATCATTCTCCATTGAAGACTGGAACATTAGAGACATTGGTTTGTTGACAGTGAGAAATAGTTTTCTCCTCAGAGGCAGCACTTTGTGCTTACAATTCAATTAGGGGCAGCCCCTGTGATGACACTGGAGCCAAACCCAATTGCTTTACCATTGAAAAGTAGGTGACTGAACTTTGATGAGGAGAATTGGGCAACTTCCTTTTACGCTCCAAGACTCATGCTCAGTGTACCTGTGTCAACTTCCCTGCCCACCCCTGCCCTGCCCTGAACTCATTGCTTGGAAGACTCAAAAGGACTGGCTGTGCATGCATGAACATAGTGGCATGAAAGTATAGTTTACATAAGAGATGCATGCCATGTCAACTATAATAGGAAGTGCATTGATCCCTCTCCTCTCTTTCCTCTTGCTCTCTTTTTCTTGCTCTCTTTGTTAACCTGGGACCTGGACTCTTCACATGGCAGGACCAACATTGGATGGAAGGATTTTTTCTCTTTCTCTCTTTTCTGCCTTTATTTCTCCCATCCTTTGATTAGTCTTGTCAAAATGTTGTTATCATATTGTACCCCTTACTCCATACTGAGGTTTGTTGTGAGGAGTGGGGGTTTGTTGAAGTGTGCTGTAAAATTAAGGGTTTGTTAGCCAAAATTTTTGAGACTAAATAATGGGCTAGTTGATGGGATAAAAGCATAAGAGTTCCCTGATGTTTTCCCTGGTGTCTTTGTTCAGCCTGACGAGAATTTATAACAAACATCATGCCCCCCTACACCCTCCTACCAAGTGGGTTAAGACAGTAAAAATGTGAGCTAAGTAAGATGACGAGATCTAGCAAAAACTTAGTTTCTGAAGCACTTGCTGGGATAAAGAAATCTTTTGAACCCTTTTTCAGTCTATTGGACATTGATAGATGTTGTGTGATCCTTTCAGCATATTTAAAGTTTTTGGTTTTAACTTTAGATGGAATGGAAAATGTTCAGAGGATGACAAAGGGTTACTGCTGCTCAATTCTCAATAAATTTTGTTCCAGTCAGCCTTCAGTGGTTCATATATTAGTACCATCAGAAGCACTGTTTGTATGAATTTAATGATTACTGATAGTCAAAACATTAGAGGCATAATGAATGAAGCAATCTGGTAGATTTTCAGGACTTCTAAGTGGTCCAGAAATTTGGTGATGATTTTTATATGTCACTTTATCTTCATGCATTTTGTGCATACATGTGCTCAACTGTATAAAAACGGATATAAATAATACTTTTCTGTAATAGCTTTTGTTTGTCTATATCCCATTATTAAAAAAAAAATTGTTTAATGACTTTAAAATTATCACCTGGGGTAAGTAAATGCTCACTTTAAATTGTTGACATTTCTTACATTTTACACTGGAGCTGAGATTGCTTACAAGTATCTGAGCATCTTCAGTATTAGATTCTGACATTTCTGACTTCTAGCCAACAAGATTTGGAAAGAAGCCATTGCCATCTCTGTGACAGAGCAGATTGTACACTGCATAAAGTGCATATAGCAAGGCTTCTTTTTCAGTGTAAGACTTAAAATGGGATATATCTGGAGGGTAGGAACATATGGTTGCTCCATGAAGTCGTTTATAGGAGGCACTTCCTTTTCCTCTCACATCTGTGGCACTATCAGATGGTCTTTTTTTGTCTAATTTACTTAGCCAGAGGAGTTTACTACCTTTATAATATGAGCCCAACCAAGTATTTCTAGTTCCCAAAAGAGTCAGCTTAAACAGCCCAGAGAACAAGCACAAAAAGAGCAGAATTTTTCTTTTTCCCTCTTATAATTCTAGGGAGCTCCTAGCAGAATTCTGCATTAAGGGTATATTTTAGTATAAAAAATTGCAAACTAAAAAGAACTTTTTTCAAAAACAGTTTTCATTGTGAACAGCACCCCAATCAGCATGCTCTTTTCTTTAAATCTTGTCACATTTGAAAGGAGGTAAAGCAATTGTAACATATAATGCAAACTGAAAATGAGAATACAAAATACTGGATTATAATTGCAACATATTTCCTGAAATTCATATACTATTTTAAAGTTACAGAAGACTTTCTGGTTTTTTAGTAATTTTTTTTTTTTTTTAGTGGAGGTGATCAGTGAAATAAAATCTTTACTCTTACAAGTGAATTCTTCTTTTTTTGGTTTTGGTGAAGGCACTTGTACTTTTTATGAATAAGTGAAACATCTTCTCCCACCAGAAACTTGAATTCCAGTGGTTTGTTAAAAAAACCCAAACCAAACCAAAAAAGTAAACAAAGCAATTCCTGGTAAGAGATGATTGTAAGTGAACATATTGACCTCTGAGAGAGGACTTGACTGTGCAAACTCTTTTGTGCAGAAGTTTATCAAGAGCTGAACTAGTATTAAAGTCATGGCCAAAATACTAGGTATACAATCCAATGTTTGCTCAAGTTATAGAAAATTTAGAATAAAAGCTAAAGTTCAAACATTTCCAAAGGAAGAAAAGTCTTCTCCTTTTTCATTTCCCTTTATCTTTTTCCTAATACAAAATCATTTTAAAAATTATCCAAACCATTAGTGGTGCTCATATGCAGGTGCAAACATTCCTGCCCATACCTCATCAGCAACAAACTATCAGTGTCCTTCTTGTTGCAGTAAGATATTGATCTTTTGCCTGAGTATTAAAATAGTTAACTGTACTCTGTGCCAGTAAGAAGTTTATAACCTGATAGCTGTATTTCTGACCTGCCTTGTTCTTTTGATGTTATCTACCTTTGATTTTCTTGATTTAAAAGTAATCGTCCTAT